>NMRA01000499.1:292928-320022 GCA_002633005.1 Phoronis australis | reverse complement strand
ATATCATTTTTTTGAGTTCTGTACGATATTTTGGGCTTTGAGGGGGTAAGTAGTCCGCATAGTGGCTTAGATTTTTTGCAGACCGTTGTAAATCATGGGTTTTGTTCACACACAATAGGCTTTTTGAAATTGATATACACGGTCAGTGAAAGCAGATTTTTGTGAATGCCATAGCTGCCGACACAGTGTTTTGAAGATTTGTGGGCATTTTTTAAATGTTAAAATCCATTGAAAAAATGAAAATAAGGTATTATTTTTTTATCAAATTCTACCAGATTCCAGCTGACGTGTATGTAGGTTGAAAGTATCTTTGTTTCATGACATTTTAGTGTTTTTTATGGTTTCCAGTGTGGAACTGGGCAAGACTCTGGCTGTAAACATCCAGAAAGATTTACGAGGTCCGGAGAAGGTTAGCTCTCACGACTCATCTACAAATGGACTCATCAACTTCATCAAAACGCACAGGAAGTGAAATTGTTAATATTTGTTTTTATTTCGTCTAATATTGCTTAGTTGGAGTTTTGGTTAAAGGCGCAGCAGTAGTGTGTGCAGTTGTCATTTTTTCATTTTTATATGCTGACAAAAATGTGTTCACATCCCGTCCTTCATGCCTGGCATTACCTTTACTTGCCTGTTGATTATCACAAAATCCACTCGACAGATCATGAGGAAATTTCAGGGATATGACGGAACCAGTACCCTTTCAGATGTTATGGACTTGGTGCCTTCTGTTGGCTGTTTTAGTTTAGGATAAAAAGAATTATTGTCTCTAGGTTATTGACGAAACTTGATGTCTAGATATGTTGTGTAAATGTGCCGTCACCAGTTGGTGTCAGGCAGACTCCATTACTGTAGCAATGTCAGTTGGTCAGTTATTGACAAGAAAATGCCTGTCTGTTGATTATTGTCACAGCTGTGATAAAATTTGATGGAGAGGTTGATGTCTGTGCCAACACCATATGGTTTCCAGCTTTGAAATGTAATGTCCTGATTAGTCCATTACATTTTCCCTAGAAGCATACTGTTTGTGGTGCAGTCGTGGGAACTTTTCAACACTTTGCATTGCTACTAATATTATATGTCTTTAGATCAAGTTATTAACAGCTGCCACTTTTAGATTACTACAGAATGCTTTGCAAGACTCCAGTTTTTTGCAGTCTTGGCTGCTTGGTCACTGGACTGTTGCTAAGCACTGAAAGGAAATGAATTCAAATGTCAAAAGCACATGTGGTAATAGAGGTAAATAAATATAAAATTTGGTTAATTTCATATGAAAGGCAAATTCAATATATGCAAGTAGTAATAGGTCAAGTATTATTTTGGCGAGGTATTTAGTCGTATACCATATTCCTCCAGATCAACTCCCATGTTCAGCATAACACCTAGTTACCCACAAAATTTTTACTTTTAATGGAGTGTTCACATATTACATCGTCACTCAAAGTGGGGGATATATATAAAAGATGATGATTTATGACAGGGCTAGGGGAGGGTTAGAGTCATGGCAATATCAAGTGGTTATGATTTGATAGTTGAAATGCGGTACATGGTTTCATTGTTGAATACAACAGTAGAAAATGCAACATAAATTTTAAAGAGACATTGGTTTGTCATTAGAATCATAAAGACGGAATCTTCAACGAAGTACCGGTCCTTTCAAAAACGGGGGGGGTTGGCTGTGACGACGTAATTAGATGCTGCACTGAGGGGTTATACCATGATGACTGGTGATGACGAAGGTGGGGAAGGAGGTAAAAAGTAGCAAATTTTGGACATGTGAATGCTCCTTTGAATGTGCCCTGGATGTTCACCTTGACGTGTAAGGAATTTTCTGTTGGTGCAAACTATAATCATTTCTGTGTATGTGATTGGCAATGTCAGCCATGAATCTAAATGTTGATTTTTTGTGGAATTGAGATATGATATTAATTTACAGCTGCAATAATTATAAGCTAGTTTTAACATGTTAAAAGATGTTTTCTGTTTCGTTGTTGGGAGTTGTAATGTTAAAAATAAATAGTTTGACACAAATGAAAATATCGTGTAGTTATAGATGAAGTGCGACTTTATTCAACACATTGTCTTGAAGTAACAAGAAAGTTTTTATTCAGCAGACATGCTGAAACACAAAGGCTCTGGGTAAAGGAAATGTTACTGCATATTACAATGTCCTTAATTCCACCTGGTAACTACACAAATGTTGCAGATTTTAGCCTGACATACTGGACCCCTCCAACTGCTTGGTTCAGAAGCATTGGTACAAAAATTACCATCTGAGCTAATGAAACAAAAAAGTGCATAATTTCAGCTATGTTGACTCAATTCTCAAAAGATGGAACAAGTTTTATCAAACTATGTTTCAGGCCAAACTAAGTACGCCTTACATGTTCTCACGACTGAAGATGAACATGGCACGGGTCAGTTTGCATAGAAGCCTATCACAAGAAATTATGGTATAAAATCTTCAATTTGGGACAAAAATAATACCTACAATGCCATATTTCTATTTTTTAGCTAACCACATTGTTGCTAATGCTCAAAATTTTACCACCTCTTTGGTATTACAAACCACGCTAACAGTAAATTTGCCTGCAGTTTTTTAAGAAATTTGACAAAATGAAATTTCACTTGTCTGCCACATTTATGTCCCAAACAAAAAAAAATTTTAACCATATTCAGTAAAATTCATAAAGTCCTCAGAGAATTAATAAGACGCGACATCTTTAAATATTTACAATACTTACAGTGAACATATAAAACGCAGTTAATCAGTCAATTCATGAAAATTCAACAAAATCCTTAACTCAGTAACGTCTATCAGTCTGTCTTGATTTTGTCAACAGGTTTGGCACTGTGAACAAGTGCCCATAACATAAGCCAGTTGGGATAGAAGGCTAAACACACTACACTAAATGTCCAGTTACTTAACATCATAGAGTCTATCACAATACTGAGAAACCAGTCTTTTGATCCAGCCCAGGCATTGGTCAATACATTCGTGGAATTGGCATTGTGAAAGCAATACTCGTGTAGAACTGCAGCAAGGAACAGCATTGCCAGTGGTGAGACGAGCAGCAGAGCTGTAGATTGCACACATTTCAACAGCCTGAAAGAAAAAGTTCCAGTTAATAAATTGAAAATAAATCATGTAAAACAAAGACTGTATTGAGAGGCAGGCATCACTTAGCATGCACATAGCAATCATTTATTGAAGATGACATTATTTACTCATTCACCCACGACATCACTGTGCCCCAGTTTTAAACGAACAATTAAAGGCTTTTATGAAGCATTGGTGACGGGCCACAATTGTTACTGCCCTCTAATTCCCAGAGCAGAGACAACACTTGTGTGCACAACACCTAAAGTATGCACTTATACACCAGAAATGGGTTTTCCTTGTCCTACACACAGTGGCAGCACCAGTCCCACATAATATTGACACAACTTCATGAAAGTCTCCCAGCAGGATCAGCATACAAAATATTTGCAAAACTACAGCTTTGCAACTCCAGCATTTAATAGCCAAACATGTGTAAGTCCAATTTTTCCTAAACTAGGAGTTTAACTGTAGTACACTTTAAGTGGGGGACACATCTGTAGATTTTTTTCACAAAACTGTTGTGAAATTTTTCATCTTCAAATTTTGCAACAAATTTGTTTAATCTGCAGTACCAGACATTGATGTGACTGTTTCCAATGACAGAACAAAACACCCTCATTAGGTGCCATCGTGTTGGAATGAAGGAAATCAATGTCCGGATATGTGAACAGCACGGGCAACAATTAATTTTCCATGCCAGACACATGATGTGTTTCCAATAGTGTTACGGTACTCTCCTTAAGCACCCACTCAACCTAATGGATAGCATACATCTCCATAGTAACTAATTACCTAGAAGTGGATGGTACCGCCATGACAGAGATTGGCACCCATAACACTGCCACCAGAGTAGCTAAAGAGATATTGATGAGTGACACAGATGCTAACACTAGTCCTTCAAATATCAACGTGACGCACTTCAAACTTGTCAGATCGAGGTCAAACACAGACATTTTCCTGTAACAACAATAAAGTTATTTCAACAGCGAGAGAACTTTTGTTCAACTTCAATGCCAAGTTCTAATCTGGAACTTCTATAAGAAGGCAAATAAGATGAGTAAAAAGAAGGCAGATCATAATCTTAGAACAAGTGTTTACAAAGTCAATCTCACAAGCAATTAGAATAACAATAATTTACAAAATGTTTATGGCCAATGAAGTGGGACCATCATGAGCGGACATTGTGTAACCACCAATAGTATGCCGTTAGAACATAAACTTCTCAAGGTAAGAAGGCAGATCTGTCATCTGATGAGAGTGTGAACGTCATCTTCAAGTGAACAAGAAATTGACAGTTTTACTAGTTTTACTCCGGCCTAAGCAGTTCTGACCCTAATAACGTATCATTTACGCTACTTGTAGTATAATTGTTACTTTACTCACAGCAGGCAATATTTTATTTTCAACAATTTCTCATTTTCAATGTTAAGTTCCTGATGATCTGAATTACCAAGGACAATAAAAATACCAAATAATGACAGTGACATTGACAATAATAATAACAGTACTTTATGTTGCTGACTGCATTACCTTGCCAGAAGTACAGCTGATGTGCCAAACATGGCGGCCACCCCATAGAAGAGACCGTCTGAGGCAGACATGCGCAAGATTAGCGCTGACTCAATGAAGGTTCCTACGCACTGGTAGGCAGCTATACTGAACACACAGCAAACAATGATAACCGGGAGAAGAGAGAGGAGTCCTCTCTGGTCCTGTAACAATACCACATCAACTAGATCAAAAGAAAAACAGAAACTGATTACAGGCCGGCATAGATCCATGCCGAAGTTTCACTATTAACTTTTACTTCAACTCTGACAGTAACACGGTTTTGATGTGTCTATGCATGGTCTATAATCTGTCCCTCATCATATTTAAAGGGAGCAACAGAAAGTTTGGACTGTATACACCTGTGAACAAGATATATTCCAATACAAAGTCACTAGTTTCATCAAAATGTCTCCAGTAAGTTTCATCAAAATGTTGCCAGTAAGTTGAGAAACAATCACCAGACATGTCAAAAGCAATGATGGACAGTAAACTGACTGAACAAGAGCTACCTTTGAATTCTTTGGCTCTTCAGTGGTGCCATCTGGTGGGCTATCTTCTTCCTTGGTTTGGCTCTCCTCCACTGTGTCCTCAGATGTGTTAATTTCCTCGGATTCACCGTTATCTGTTGCCTGACTCTCCTTATCAGATGGAGTAGGGGCGTCATCCAGTCCACTGCTAATCCACAGTGCCAGAGCTTGGTATCAGTTAAGGCCAATTTCTACACAAACACAACAGTACACCGGTACAAAGCGATGAAGATCAAAAATATCAAAAGGAAAAAATCTATATGAGAGTATGCCCATTGAATGCAGCGTAGATACAAGGTATGATCATTATTTTAAACATTCCCACTAGAGGGAGCAATGTTAGTAAACTTAATATATCCTCTTGGGAATGAAAAGCAATCAGTAATGCTCTCCACAACAGTAACACAAACAAATCACTTCAGTTCAAATATTCAACATTTTAAAAAGGATATTTTTATTAGAACTCCAACAGCTATCAGACCAAATGGTGGCATGTAAAGCCCAATGGAGACATAACGTTCAGTGGCCGGCATTAAATAGAAAAAAAACGATTGGTGGAACCTTTCAAGGAGGTTGTTCAAACTACGCAACACACCCTCCAAGATCCTGAAAGACAAAATAAGATAAATTAATAACGACATAATATTTCCACTACATTATGTTTGTTTGTTGTTCTTGATGTTACTAATTTATGTTTTTATTGTTTGTTTGTTTGTTTGTTTGTTTGTTTATCCGTCTGTTTGATGGTCTGGTTGGTGCAGCTGTTCAATAAACACAATTCATATGAGAATCTGAGGGAATTGAGTGTTGGCATCAGACAACTCAAAGCAAACAATTGAAACTTGAAGATTTCACAGGCACAGTACAGGAATATGTCATACTCTCAGTTTCAACATGAATTGTGATAACCAAGATATTCCGTTAGGCAAATTTTGACTTGGCAGTGAAACCACTTTTATAACCTAATCATGCTAGAGAGGTCTCAGAGTAAGACATGTAAACAGGAAACAACTGATTTGTACCTCTGATGCCGAGATCCAATAAGGGAAATGAATTTAAGATGAATTAGGTTAGTTTCAGACAGAAATGCAAAGGCATATGTGCTAAAAAGTGGGTGAGAATCAACTATTACTGATTTTCAACTAATATCCAGGAATACGACAATAAATCATTACCTTATGGTCATTTTTTGACATTTCATGACAATTACCCAGATATTCTATAATCCAGCAGGGATATTCCAGACCAGGTTTGAACCTGAGCCCTTTGAGCAGACCTGATGACGAAAAGTGTGCCTTTTTCAAAAAGTTGAGCCCAGTACACTTAGTGTAATTAACTGTGGTAACATAGAAAGTAGAAACCCCAAGGACAGTCGATATAAGAAGAGCCATGTTTTACCCAACTGGATATAAGTTGACTACAATCTTGTATTTTTGAAGGACTGTTATATTTTAAAAGATGCCACAATGTAGATGCGTCTTTTCATTTCTTTATACGCTAATGGCACAAAGGCGCAGTCCAGGAACATCCCTGTCTAAGTTACTCCAGTCGCCAAAATTAAACAGAAGACAACTCTTTACACTATCTGACCTGCCCATGGCTGTGAAGTCAATGCTGTGTGCACCTCGTTTCTTTTGGCTGACCAGTGTGAGAGCTTCGATGTGATACCGATGGAACAGTCCATGATTACCTTGTTGCACACCAGGCAGCTGGTGCCACATCATGGTTGCCATGGTTTTTAATGAGTGAAGGTAGCCATCCACCGACTCAGGATCATAGAAGTCTCTCTGAAATGACACCAGTTTCAACATGTACTGACTGTGCTTCACTCACCTCACATGTAATTGTCAACACTGTCACTTGCCATATTTAATTCGCTAACTACATTACAAAATAGTAGTAAACAATTCACAGCAATACAGTGCAAATCATGAACATAATGAAAAAGTAGTAGAAACGTTTCATTTTGTTGAAAAATTTAAGCCAAAATTTCAATTTTCCACCATGTTGCGTGCTAAACATTAGAATTCCAATAACGCTGAAAATACAATATAACTTCCTGCTTATGAATACCGACGCTGACCATACCTACCTAGTTATAAATCCTGACACTGACCATCACTACATGGTTATGAATCCCGACACTGATCATAACTACCTGATTATGAATCCTGACATTGACTGAATGCTGCCGGCACAGTCTGACCACCAGATTGACCAGGTCAAGGTTAGGTAACTGACCATTCAAGCCCTGAAGTCGAAGCGACATGTCTGTTACTCTGTTGGTGGCAATTTCCAGATTGATCGCTGCTTGTATGGAGCCACTGCGTCCACGAAGGTCATCGCCATGGATATCTGTTCAACAAGGTCACTGAATAAAAAGCTACCATGCCTTGACAATTAGAACTAGCTGACTACTTCTGATGTCAAATTAAAATTATTTTCCAAATTATATAAAACACAGTAATACATCTAAATTGCACACAGTATCTAGTAAATCTCATGCACTTGCTCATCAAATACCCCGATAATTGCAAATGGGAAACAAACATAATTCTAATAAGCACGTAAATCTAACATTATATTCTGTGCTTTTTCAAAAAATGTACCTAATTTAATACAGTTTACTTACACTCTGACACCGAGGATGAATGGTAAGAATCCAGCCATGCCTGCATGCCAATGTGTTCATGTTGAACAACTAGGAATATGATGTCTTTTGACCAGAACGTGAACTCTGCAAGGACACATGGCAAATAGCAGATTAAGTCTAAATTTATAACTTAAAGAAAAATATATGAATATGCAAATCTTGAACCGACGAGGAAATATAGATCCCAAACATTTTTAAGTTTGGTCTGCTCGCCACCTGTTGGCCACATCACGATGTACATATACACTCAGCGATCATGGACCATGCATGAACTGTTCGATCTGCAAGGAAACAAGTTACTAGTTCATTCTGAATATCAAATTCTATTTGTGAATTCAGTAATATACTCACTGCGGAAGTGCTTGGCAGCGGCAAGCATCAACGCTAGTCCACCATGGGTTTTTGGTAGTGTATCCACCACAGGGGGTCTGAATGGTACAGAGAGCACCAGCGCCTCTGTGCTAGCAGTCCTGGCACCACGTAAGATGCCGTAAACATTGGCACCCTGTACTGTCTACAAGGACATCAAACACATAGTCAGATTGGAAAGCATTACAAACACATTTAATGAGATGAACTTCTCATACAGTGACAGGCATTCTCAGACACAGATTCTACACAAACTGTAAGCTAGCTGACACAACATGTACTCCCCATGACTGTTGTCCATAGAAAACAGATGTTTCCTTAAGGTAAGACTTAATAAAAATGTTAATACACAATTAGTGTTTCAGAGTTAGCAAATACAATGGCTCTTAATACCCAATAAAGTATTGCTTCCTCAACAGGTGGAGACACTTTAGTTAGTCACTGGAGCTTCTTCAATAGTAAATGCCAAAAAATGCACGCGAAACGTATGCACAAAAAGACAAACAGACAGACAAAAAGTGAAACAAACATACGTACAAATGGCCCAACATTAAGAATACTTTCATGGGTAAGTGCAGCTCAAATTGGAGCAGGAGAAAACAGTCAACTGAATGTGGTAGAATAGTTCAGTTGGTACAAGCTTTCGATGTTTACAGTAGCCCACAGCACTTAGAATTCATATACCGTTTCTTGAATATTCATGGATTACTTTAAGAAGAGCAGTGGCAAAGAAGAACCCCGATATTTTAATCAACCGTGACCTTTGACCTCAACTCACCTGTGAGCCAATGATGTTATATGGATATTTGAAGGTGTAGTTCTGGACAAATGTATCCAGGCCTATGTTCTCAAACTGTTGTTGGATCCAGTCTTGAGGCATTATTCTGAAATTGAACAATCACATCAGAGATTAATAAAGTCACCAAAATTGGATAAAACTTTTAAAGTGGAATGTGACCATTTGATATGACTGGAAAACACAATTAAGCACTTCAACTTCAATATTTTCTAGCTTGCACACTATCATTAAACTTGTGTAACTTTATATAATACAGTAATGACAGAGATCTTATTAACTGTAAGATATTTCATTGTCAAGAAGGCCTTCATCTAGAGGTTTTCCAGGGCATCCAAAGGGACACCCTAGGTAAGACACCCATGTAAAGTAAACAAGTAAGTTTCGGTGTCTCTTTCAAAAGCAGCACTGTGAGTTCGTTGGTTTGCCTAGAATAAAAAAGTTGTTATGTAGGATAAAATAAACTATCACAGACACATGCCTCCATAGTACATGACACACTATGTAGATGGTAGGTAGTTGGAAAAGTAGCCACTAGTGCACTGTGTGCTTGAGAAGAACAGACAAATTGCAGTTGGTCAAGACAGCATTCAATAAAGCTGAAACTGGCATTGGCAATCACTTTGTATGCCAAAAGCAACATAATAGTCAGTTGAACAACACTACAAGAACTTACCAGAAGTGCTTAGAGGTTTTGGAATCATTCAAGACTGGAGCAAAAACGAACCAAATCAAAACCTAAATGTTCCAACTAGGATTAGCTGGTAGGTACAAACAGCATACGCTAATTGATTAGAACACAACTGTCAAATTTCTGAAAACGCCTCAAGGAGTTTGGTAGGTAGAGTGAAAGAATATCAGATACTGGAGGTCATTCAGACAGCAAAATGCAATTTTATGTATACATAGGGGTCGCTATTTAAACCTGTTCAAGTAATTCCAGTAACAAAAACTTAGCTAAAAGACCATACTGTAAGTTTGATTGAAAACCATTCGTAACAACCTTTTGTCTTTCTTAATTTCTCTTTTCAAGTCTTCAAAGTATTGCTCTGCGACATATCCACTGTGAAAATAACCATCCACTAAACCTGCAATGTTTAAAATACAACACCATAAATAAATAGTAACAAGACAAACAAGAGCAAAGCAGATCGTTGGTACAAACCCACAGTGTGCAACCCACTGTTTGCACCCATCGTGTGCATCACAAATGGTAAATATAAGGGTTCTCATTTTTTCAAACATAAGTCGGAACCATCCATAAATGGTTAAGTGTTGTTCCCTCCTGGACAAAATCTCATTTGAGGAAATCGAAATCAAAAAAGAGGAAAATTCCAAGCCCTGACCAGAAGATTGGGCAGATGTAAAACCGAATGCGAAACTATAAATGGACGCTAGGTGGCTTAGCAGTTGTCGGATCTGTCTGAAAGTCATCCTCATTAGCTTCACAGGAACAAATTTCAAAACAACAAACCCAAATGTAAAAATCGACTGAGGAAGTTGGTTAGGCCTTTTTCTGAAGCCTTTGAGAAGTTTTATATTGATTAAATAAACAAGAACAACACAGAACATTGATATGCACCCAGCAGTGCATTGCAAATGGCAAAGATATCAGGGGTGCTAATTTTTAAAAATATTTTCACCCACTAGAATGAGCAACACTAGTGACGTTGAAAACTGACTCTATGAAGAGCAGCGCCAGGCAATCCTGATATAAAAAACTTAACATTTGCAATACAAAAACATCAATACAAAGAATCATACCTGGAAGCAGTGCATTTTCAGAGAAATAAGTCTTGCCATTGAATTGCGGATAGGCCAAGGCTAAGAACCAGACCACACCAACTGTATAGCATAAAAGGCAGAGCTTATTGTTGTAAAATGAAATTGAATCCATGAGCTTCTTTCTGCGCTGTGGATCTGAAAGCAGCCCCATGTTGGTTCAGTCAGTAATCTCCAACAGGTGTAAGTGCCCAGTGTTTCCTGAAACAATAGGTTATCTTCATTATACTGGTTGAAAGTTCATATAATGGTTACATGTAAAATGGTGCCAATGGTCATGTGACTTAAATCACTTTGCCTAGAATAACTTTTGCCAACAGCCACCGTTATCCGTTGAAGAGTGCATGCTTGTCTGACGCAATTTCTGGATTTTAGTTGTAATCCATATGCTTGGCCGATGCACTTTTCGGATTTCCGATTAGCTTCCGTTTCATTCCTTCCTAGTGCCCTCATGTGACTAGAGAGAGAACTTGTATCAATGACGAAATGGATACGCATAAGCAAAAATTCTCAGCAGTCATCAAAAACACTCGCATAAATTGGTCAGCGCTCACAAATTGCCTAATCACATGTCATTCATGACACTTTTTGATAAAAATTAAAATAACAATTTGAACAGGACTTGACGCACAACCCTGCTTTCTTCGCTCAAGCCACTATTAGTGAGTCTAAAACAACGAGTGAACAGGGCAAGCAGACGAGTCTTTCACCATTCAAAAATCATGTAATCACCAACACATTATAATTTGAAGTAACTAGTGACATTGCAAAGAAACTTTGTATTCATCAGTCACAAGATGGCGACTCATCAGTATACAGTCTTGATTTGTTTTTTCAAACTAGATGTTTTTGATTGGCAGTCATTGAAAACACATGTATTCATTGGTCAAGCCCAAACTAACCTGATCAGGCTTTGTTCAAGTCACTTTTTCATAAAAAAGTCTATTTAGCAGTTTGAGCATGACTCAATGTTTTGTTCACTCAAGCCACTGGTAACTTTTCCTGATATACTAGTTGTTCAGTATTATATTTTATTTCTGGTTAAATCAGTGGAGCATGCCCAGTCTAGAAGGCCAATCAACCTACACTGTTGTCTAATGCCTTATCATCCTGAGTAACTTGCCAACTGAATCAGCCATGTTTTCTTACGGCCAAGGTCACAACTACCGGATAGGTGATCTAAAATTGAATGTCACATCTCCTGGCGCGAGCAGTGTACAAATACCCAGTTGCTGATTTGGGGAACTGAATGAAGGGCTGTTTAAAAAGGTTGAGTACGGGAACATTTGTTCCAATTGGAAGGAATTAAAGACATTTAAGGCCTCCCAGGCTATGATGTCCCTCTATCAGTCTATGGTCTATGCGCAGCAAAAGTAGGTGCTTAGCAAAGTGACTTTGATCATGGTTTTGTCAGTATGATCCGCCGCAAAATTTCCAGCTTATATGGGGTGCCCACCGTCTCTACTGCTAGTTGAGACGGTGGCACTGTCTATTTTGATGACCGAGTAGTGACAAGTCAAAATAATCAATATTTCTATTCACTTTCACCGACTTGCATGTTGCAGTCTTTCTTCACTTCAGTGTTTCATGTTCATAAATTTTGATGTGTAGGTTGAAATTCCGAGGATTGTTGAATAAGCGGCCAAATATACACCACTTGCAAACACTTTTTCACCTACTTATTGCAACAGCGAGCTACCGGCATGAAACATGTGTAAAAACGACGAGTCAATAACACTTTTGCATTGGCTTCGCACTCACCGGTTTCAAGTTCTTTTTCCGGTTCGATTGGTGCGTCTCCTGGTGGTCATTTTATAATGACAGATGGCGATGCTGTGCGTGAACAATCCTGTTAATCTCAAGATCGTACATAAATATGTCGAACTTGGAATTGAATATTCATTTGGGCAATCAGGTGAAATTTTTTGTTCAGTGTAAAGAATTTTTGTAATTATTGACCACCCATTTTCTCCTTTACTGTACCCTGTGTTAAAGAATCGGATGACTATGTGAACGGTTAAATTCAAACATCAGAGTTGTTTTTAAATTGTTAAAACAATTGAAATTGCTGAAGATCGACAGTATTTAAATTTACTGTATTTTATTAACATGTAATTTGATTTAGTACATAGCAAATTTTTATCAATGTGATCTTGATTATTCGAATGAACCTGTCAAGTTTCCTCGTGCATTCAAGGTTCACGCCATACGCGATCTTGAGTGATTAAGCAGGATTCTAAGTTCACGCACAGAGGGTGAGCTCGTCCCCAGTCGTTGGTTCATCGACTGTCGACAATGTTTTGCGAGTCTCCTTTCAAATAGTTCAACAGAGAAACAATTTGTGCAGTAAACCACAGGATGGTCGCCTGCCATTGCTTTTCATGAACGATGTTACAAAGGAAACTGCGTATTGAGTTTGCCGGGCCGCGTTACATGTGAAGACAATAATGGCTTGATATAAGTAAAATAATAAACGCTAGTGTTAGCTCACGAAAAAAGCAGTATGTCTTGTTTCTTCTTTTTAAAAAAAAACTGTCACCCGATTGTCGTAACTGCTGCTCAATTTAACGAAATCATCAAATCCGCTCGTTCCAAATGATGGTCTCAGTCAAGTTAATATGTCTCCCGGCATTTTCATAACATAATTTTATTAGTGGAATTATGAGCCCTCGTTTTCAGTAGCCGTTCCCGGCTAAACAAGTTTCAGAAAACCGTTTGAACCACAGGGTCCAATAGTGGGGACTTCTGGGAGCCCACGATCACGATGGCCCCACTCCGACCAGATACTTGATGGGCTTGCGGCCGTAGTAATAATCTAGTGGGCTACAAACTTACAGATTCAGCCCCTGATTTATTAAGGAAGGCGTAACTGACAACAATTAGGGGCGGGCCGCACAATGAAAGCAAATCAGGGTCCCCGGCGCCTTGTCAATATACTGATCCGACACCGACAACTTTTTCTCAAAGCTTTGGAAATTTTGCCGTTACGTTTACTTTTACTGTTACTTCCAGAGACTTCGAAGGAGGAACTCTCCATGTACGAAAATGTGTCACTGATGCTTATAGTGGCAACAGTGTCGCTAAAAATGCGTGTAACATCTCTTTGGCCGACAGACACATTCTTTGTGAATTGTTTTCATGCAATGCTCCTGCTGTAAGCCTGAGTCAGCGACCAAACTGTTTTTGCAATATTGCTTCCAACAACTGGACTTTTTTAGTTGGTTATTTGAATTGATCTGAAAGAACATCTTCGTGGGAAGTGAATGAAAACCTAGTTTTTGTTATTGCCCTTTCTTTGAAGCGAAACTTCAAGATAGAAACATTGCTCAGTACCTATTCTGGACTGTGCTATAATTGGTGTAAACCTCCACCGGCCACAGAACGAGCCTAACCATTCATCGACATCTTGTTTTCCTTCGGGAAGAGCAGAAAGTTTATATTGGGAAATGAAAGTTCAGCACGCACCACTATCTTGACTCTCCGGGGGGAGAGTGTAACCGCTTTTTAGCTCAGTGGCTCTCCCTCATTCCCTCTTGCCGCGTATGGAGAATGGCAGTCTGAACTCTAGTGATTTTAACCTAAGCGATCATTACAAATTTGACGTTCTTTGAAAAGAAAGCCAACAAATGCTAGTGTCGAATACCTTTACAAAACATCGAGTTAACGTTCCTAATTCCCAGGTAATAAACCCATCTACAGAATGGAGTTCATTGATTACTTTAACAGAAGGATTCATAGCCATTATAAATCATTATACTTTGAAGTTTTCGATCTCATCTGACTACATTTGGAATCACAAATAATCAATTTTTGCAGACGCATTGAGCACCTGACGTACTGAATCATCTTATACACCACAATCCATGAAAACGATATTGTTGTTTTTTAATTTCAGTATATTTTTCTTCGACAATTCCATTGTCTTTGCGGCGTCTCTAATATACCAGACCTGTGTTTTTCTATTGCATGTTGCGCTGACCGTCGACTTTTTCCTTGTCTTGCTCAAATGATCCCAAAAATGTGTTCGTATCTGATCTGCGCATAACCCAGACCCAATTCCTCATAAGACTATGCGTTCCAAAATTATTCAATGGATAAGTTCTGGAAAACGTAAGCAGGACACGCCCACCTACTGTTGCGACGGCCCCCATACTGAACCGCAAACGCAGTAAATGAAGATGTCTGAAGTCCTTTGGTAGCATATTACAACTACGATTCTCCACGTTGTGATTTTGTTCATACTTCATTGAAACTGTTACAATATAGAGTCGGTTTGTCACAGTGGGTCGTGGGAAATCAAAGGGCCCACTGCGCGCACTGTGAGATCCACGATGCCAAATTTATCCAGTCATAGACTGCGCCAGCCCATTGACACGCCAATACAGGCAGTTACTTAGGTACCAGTATCTGATGTCAAATTGTTCGGTGACAAGACTTGGGTGCTCTGGTATGCTATTTACCAGGGTAATTGCACAGATGATGGTATGAAAAACTACCTCCACTCAATTTGATTACATTTGGAAGCTTTTTCTTTGCGTCCACTGATGGTCTGTTTTAAGTGAAGAATATTTCTTGTGTTGTGCGCGAGGTCACGCTTACACACGTCACACGTCCTGTCATCCACAAACGTTCTACATGTTTATAGTAAATTCATACTAGACATCAGTAAGCAAACAAATCAAAATTGAATGAAATTAAGTAAAAAATATTTGTGAACGTCAATTTCATTAACTCTCAGCTTTTCTGTGCAAACGTAGTCAGCTGATTGCGCGCAAGTTCTTTGCAAATGTATTACAGCAACGGTTCTTTATAACGTATATTTGATTATTTCGTATTGATAATGTCTGAACGATGCAAACAGGCGCAAGTAAAACTAGTTGTTTCCCATTGTACTCTTATCTTCTCGGCGACAAGATTTGAGGCTCCTCTCTGAGTAATTTATTTCATGGCACTAATCATGGAGATAAAAACTATTTGACTGCGTTTGAAATGATTTTTTTCAAGTCCTCTACAACTAGTGTTCCAGTGTCCAGGTTGTGCATGACCCCAGAAAAAGGTCAAATCATGTTTCAGAAATTACTGATCAGACTCATGTGAAACTTTCAGGAACTATGTTTTATGCATTGTTTTCAAAAATGCTATTAGAAATTGTTTGTAAAATGTTCCACTTTTGCATAAGGGGCTATCAAAATGTAACTTTCATGATTTTCAAGGAAAAATTCAAACGTTTCATCAAATGAAAAAAGAAATGACAACTTAAACAACTGTAATGTTTATATCAAACAAAATTTGACCATGTTTTTTGCTATCAATGCACCTTTCCTTTTATCTAAATGTTACCGAAAAAATGTAGTCACGTGACCAAATTAATGGCAAATTAGTAAAAAGTCAAATGTCAAATTCCACGGGCTTTCTACTTTCAGAAAATATAAACTTTTTATAAATATATTTTTATAAATACATATTTTTAGACATTTGGCTAAATACATATATTAGTCAATACGCAACTTCGACTGTCGACGAGGGCATTCCGTAAGTCACCGACACATGTTGCTAGTTTATGTTAAACATTGTTAGTGAAATAAAATGAATTAAAATAAAAAATGAAATGAGTGTCGAGTCGGAGAGAGGGTTTTCTTGCAACACGTTTTACCTCCTTGTCCCACGAGCGTGACTATGCCAGTGAGTCCAGTCTACGTTAAATGCAACGTAGGCCCCTACCTGTATGAGTCACTTTTGGGACGATATCTTCAATAATTCCTAAGTTATTGATGCAGAGCTAAAAATCGGGTTTTTGTAGAAAAATCCTTGGTCTTCTTCACGTTGACTTTTCAAATTAGCCGATCCTGCTTATTAAAAAAGGAAAATTTTAGGAGGTCCATGGGTTCTTTGTCTTCTCTCGGCTAAATCCGCCAGTGGATTGTGTTCCTCGATAAAGCCTCATTGTGCTCTACCGTGGCTACGCCGGTAGATCGATCCCTAGTACACTGCACGTGGCCGGGTTGTAGGCCCCTATCCACCGAGTCCGTTTCTTTTGAAACAGTGACTTCAAAAATGCCGAATATTGATGCAGGATTGAAAATTAGTTGTTTCCACTTATTTACAAGAACGAGAAAATTTAAGGGTGACTATGGCCACTTTGACCCCCTCTAAATCCGCCAATAGATTGTGTTCCTCAGTAAAGACGAATAGTGTGCGTCTTTTAGTTGGAAGTGAACTGCGTAAATATGGAGGTTGACGTCATCACAAAATAGACCAATCAAGTTAATCCACATTCGGTACTCGTGGTAGCTTTTATCACTCGTGAAGTCTATAATAGTCATTGATCTTCATTAGGGGTGTTAGGTTTGCACGAAAGTACTTAATGACATCTTACTTTTGCATTCTTACCTTTAAGCAGTACTATTTGTTTGTTTATTACTTAAATATAAAAAAGACACGCAAGTTTTCAACTATTTTGCTGAAAATGGCAACGTAAGTGAAACATGTCAACGTGAGTTACCTCCGTACGTTAGAACAACCCAAAATTTCCACTCGCACACACGATCAGAGTGCAGTTCCATTTCTGTACATTTCGAGGCCAGCTTGGCAGTTAAATATTGGAACTCTAAAAACTCCTGAAGCCGGGCTGTACATATTGTCACTTAGAAGAACTGTATCGTGAGCTTAAAAGCAAAACATTTGTGTTTTAAACTGCTTACCACCGAAAACTCGGTGAAATATGGAGTTAGCCCACACTAAGACGATCGAAGAGGTTCGGGTTCACTTCAAAGTCGAAGAAGACACCGGATTATCGGACGATCAAATTGCTCGCCAGTTCGAAAAATATGGTCCTAATGGTAAGTTTTTCAAGATGAAGTGTATATTAACAACTATTTTGAAAATTCACCTTGTTCCCAGTATCGAGCCAGGAACCAGTCGGCCGAAAAACAAGTAGCCGTAGGCGTAGGTGGCGATTAAGAGAGGCCCCACAGACACAGTACTAATTTATTTCAATTTACAATATTTCGAAGTCGCAGACTCCTTGATCTGCAGTACTTGTGGTTTTACTGTCTCTGAATATGATCAGCAAATCTGTTCCAGTTCAGACGGTAAGCATTGTCTGATAAATCTTCTGATCTACGATCGACAGACGTGAACGCACATGGGCTCATGGTTGTTGATGGCTGTCAGTCTTTGTCAGTGTTGATGAGTTTACAAGTCAACTACACTCTATGCGTCTAAGCTTGGAATCTGTTATTATGCACTCACTCAGTACATCGCACTGATAATGTCAGTGGTGCGAAAAAGGAATCCCAGGACCTTGACCTTGACGGGCTTGAGACTGACACTGCCTTTTCCATGAGGCTTGGTTGGGAACTGCAAAAGATGACTTTAACGATCGCATCTAGAATGNCAACCACAATTGAACTATCGCGATCTCCGCCCCTTGGGTAATGTTGACTAACAAATAATAAGTTTTACCCAGTGACGTGTTGTTTGAGCAGCTTGGAAGCGAAGGTGTGTCAACAGTGATGAGTTCTAAATGGTCAGTTAAGCCGTCACTCAAAATCCTGGCGATAGGTCAATTCTCACAGGACAGGCCTTTGCAATTGCCCCCATATCATTTTTCATTGTGCCTGCCTGTTTCCTTAAGCCATATTGGAAGTTCAACGTATATGATAATACAGGCTTCGCTACGTAAAACATGGACTGATAAGTCGGTTCATAGCTCAGTGAAAACTTAATGACCATTGGTAACCTTACTAAATATTACAGGGGTGGGTCTACAGTCTCATCAGTGGGAATATACTGCACCTGCACCATCATTTTGTTATGCCAGGGGCATTTTTGGTGGCGCCTAATCCCTGTAGACCTGCCACAGGCTAGGACGACTTGC
This sequence comes from Phoronis australis, assembly GCA_002633005.1. Taxonomy (NCBI): domain Eukaryota; kingdom Metazoa; phylum Phoronida; family Phoronidae; genus Phoronis; species Phoronis australis. The sequence continues at coordinate 301,362 of NMRA01000499.1, read as the reverse complement.
TTGAAACATTAAAGGGCCCAAGGGAGTGCAGACACTTGAAAACAGGAGACTGGTGCTGCACTACCATACCAAATTTACACTAAGCAGTGTTTGGACACTAGTGTTTCCTCTAAGTGAAAATATACTGATTTATTAGTACCTTAAATGTAACCTCAGGTGCTTTTGAAAGATGGTGCAATCCTAATTGCTGCAGTTTACTGTAAAAACCTTGTTAAATGCCTCATCAGTTCTTTGGTATGTTGTTAGCACAGCTGTTGTGCTGATTCAACTCTGGCAGCTATCTGTGGCCTTTTACACTTCAACTGGGTCCTTAGAAAATTATCTCTGTATATGCACAGTTCATTATGTTGTGAAGGTTTTATAGAAGTCAACAATTGCCTTAGGGGGCTATTCCATGGGTTGGTAAAGATGTGACCTAACTCCTGTGGATATTATAGGCTCTCGGCCTCATTGTGACTAACAAGTATCTTGGATTTTTGATTTGGCAAAATGCAATTTAAGGTAAATGGCCTTGGTGCTATAGGGTTTGTCTGGTCCGCAGATTATGAATATGGGATGGCATCCCCCACATATTATTTGGAGGAGACTGCAGGGTAAAAGTTAGTGTGAATTTGGATTGCTGTATTCGCAATTATAAATGTAGTTGTAAGAAACAATTTGTTCTTTATGCTTGTTTTTGGTTATATATGAACATAAAATTCTGAGAATCTAGCAATACAAAGTTTCACTGATGATTTACACATCCATTCAGGATGGGTAATCTTTGAGTTCTACTCAAGCATTTTTATTGCGATTCATATCAACTGACCACACTGTCTTACTAATTTTTTTATTTTGTTTTTCCAGAATTACCTGCCGAAGAACGTAAGTATCTCTAATAATTCTTTCTGTTGTACTGTCGTATGTAGTTGCATAAATATCGAAGGGTCCCTCGAGTTGTGATTTTACTGGTTCTATGAATGACTTGTCCATTCAGAAAACAATTTTAAAAAGTTGCCGGTGTCGTTCTTAGGGACTTTTCTTAAATCACAACTGCTTTCTTCAAAACTTGGGTTTCACCAGCATTGCAGAATCTAACTGATATGCACCTATTGTCATATTAAAGTTTCACCTACTTATGTGATACCCAGTTCCAATCTGTAGGAGTGTTAATTAACCACTTGTTCAACTAGTCATATTGATCTCTGGTTAATTTGCAGTTGTCTCTCACAAACTGCTTATCTATCTATTCACATTTTGGTATTTTGCCACATTGGTTGATGGTGTATATCCAGTATTACATAATGCCGTCTTTCACATCTAACATTTATGATGGCACTGCTGCAAGAACCAAAATTACCTGTTCTGCCTCGATTACATTTTATTGTGCGTTTAATTCAGGTCACTTGTTCCACGGTTCATAATGTATTTGTTGAAAATCAAAGTGAGGCTCCAAAAGAGCATAGCTGGTTCTGCACTCCAACTCATATTGAAACTTGCGCTCACTACAAATAGAAAAAAAAATGCCTGCTCGAATAATTTCAGCCCTGCTAAGTCAGGCGAGTAAGGTTTCAAAGGCTGTTGCTTGTCTAGTGAAGCGTAAGTGTCTGTAAATGATGCCTTGCACGTTGGAGTGCTTGCGGTGAATTGAGAAAGTGAGCAACTAAAAAAATACCGCGCCACCACCGCATCACTTTTCAAAACAACCAAAGACCAGAACCAAGTATGCTTTTCTGGCCTAAGCTAGCGATCACCTCAGACTGCACACACGACTCCAATGGTTTTTTAATATCCTTTATTTTTTTCAGGTAAACCTCTATGGGAACTCATATTAGAGCAATTTGATGATCTCTTAGTGAAAATTTTACTGTCTGCTGCAATTATTTCTTTTGTAAGTACTTTCTCACCGGTATTTTTCAATTGCTTTCAAAGGAATCAATGTTTCTAGCCTTGATGTCCACCTATTTTCAAGTCGACCTTTGCTCACACACTCTATAAATAGACTCTGACTGTTTATTGGTCAGCATCTTGTTACTGGTTGTAAGGTATCAGTATCACCTTGCTTGGAATGGATATTGTGGAATATTGCCTTGTTTTATTCTGATTATCTAGGCTATAGAAGTCAAACCTTAACACTGTGTCTTTTGCAAAAAGTCGTATATCTCTGCTGGATGTGCATTATTGTTAATCAATGCAGGAGTGCCGGATCTTCAAAAAGTAGGTCAGTCGTGCAATGCATTTTTCTACCTCTGTGAAAGAGGAGATATCAATCCTGCAAAACCATTCATTAACTAGTTGCCTGAGAATACATCAAGCATGATCACTAGTTGCCCACACATTAATCATGTCTGTATAGTCAACAGCTGGTTCAGTAATCACAAGCTGGAAATTTTAGTTATGAACAAAAACCACTGTTGAGGTTAGGCACATTCAGAAATGAACAAGTATTGGTCGTTATTAAATACTTTGGCCTACGTTTGAATGAACGCCCTCCCCTGTACAATAGAAAGTCTCGATTTTGGGACAAAAATAATTGCTAAAAATAAATTAACGAGTTTTTGGAGGCTTACCAGGTTGTTGCAAGTGCTCAAAATTTTACCAAATGTTGTTTGGTGATAGCCACACCATACAAACCACGCTAAAAGCAAAGTAATTTTTCCTGAAAAGTTATTCTCGTTGAGAAATTTGGTAAAATGCAATGTCACCTGTCCGACATGTTTTATCCTAATTTGAAGAATTTTTACTTGGTTAGTCTTGTAGGTAATTGGTTTATAACAGTTAATGTGAAGATATCAACTAATATAAACTGAGAAACAGCTTTGAATAAATTAATGATCACATTATGGAACAAATTTAATCAATTCCAGTTGTTATTTTGCTTAAGTTCAACTGCAAGCCAGATATCAGTTTTCATGATAACATGACTGTCTATGAGTTCTGGTGGCCAGTTACAGTATCCTGGTCAGCCTCCACTGAAGGTGTCTTTATGGCACTTCTTCAGCACACTGGCTGTAACTTGGATCTCAATTTAATCTGCCATATGTCCAAGTGAAAAGTATCTCTTCCTGAGGTGTGACAAACTGCTCGATAGCTGTCACAAAGGAAATGAAACATTGCCAGGTAATGGCTATACATATCTTCCCCTTCCGACTTACTGTACATTTGATGAATTGTGCACGTATTCGTCTTTTCTCATTGTACGCTGAATCTTAACCTTCCCAGCTGCTGGTGTTCACCATGACACCATATATCAGTCCTACACAAGATTTATTAGTTAGCACTAGGTACTGGGGTCTCCAACAACAGTTGCTAGCGATTTGTTATTTTTATCAGGTCCATAAAACCATTGAGCATTCTTTCGCTTGTACCAGTAATTCTTTAAAACCAGCAAGTGGGTTTCTTAAGAGTTTTCTACTGTTATCCTATTTTCGTCAGACATTGTCATTCCTGGGTGTTGGGCTTCCAGATATAGTCTGGTGCAGTTGTGAATTAAGCTGGTTATCTGTCATTTGATGTGTGAATGGAAACAGTTCACCTTTCATTATTTTATGCCACACGATGGGGTTGATATCAACAGAGTTAATGATTCCTGAAGTGATATAGACTCTCTCAATTTATCTTGTTTGTTTACTGGTGCTCTCTCTATTCATCTGATCTGAGTTTTGATCAATGTTATTTGCAGATACTCGCTTGGTTTGAAGAAGAAGAAGATGAGCAAGTGACTGCCTTTGTAGAGCCTTTTGTTATCCTACTCATTCTAATTGCTAACGCCATCGTGGGTGTCTGGCAGGTAAGCACCTCGTCGAAATGAACTAATAGGAATTGTTTTTAGAATGTTCCACTTATGTATGAGGGGCCTGGAAAAGTAGGACTTATTATTTTTATGTAAAAAATCGAAAGTTGCGTGGAACAAAAACAAAATGATGATTTAGAAAACTGACCAACGTTTTTGAAAGTTCATCTTAAACCTTTATAGGCAAATGAATTTAGTCATGCTATTGATTCTGTTGTTTTGGTTTCAATGTACCTTTCTTTTTGATAAATTGTACTAAAAACACATGGTCAGGTGACCCTGTTATTGGCATATTGGTATCGAGTCGAAAATCAAACTCTTCAGGTTTCCTATTCTCAGAGAATGTTTACTTTTACTTTCTCAGTTAAAATCTATAGTTTTTTTAGATATTTGGCTTAATCCTCAGGCTTGTGCATAAGACATTACTTTTAAATCTTAAAGCCGATGCACCGTAGACAGTGCCTATTTCACACTTGAACTACATGTATTTTTGAACAGCAAATTGTTGTATTTTACTTACTTCTGCCACTAATGAATTGCTGTATATTTTACTTGTACCCAAGTTCGTTAACCCCTTGGGGGCACTGACATTTTCTTGACCAATCAGCGTAAGTGGAATAATGACATCACTGACACTACAAATCTGTAAACATAAATCTCTGCATTGCAGCTGAGAAAGTGGCCCAGACACTTTCAGTTTGCGTTTCGTAGTGTCTTATTACAATACTCTGAGTTCAGAAGTTTGGTCTGAAAACATCACAACTCTAGTCACCTCACCAAACCTAATGCCGATTAAATGTTGAAACACTGGGTATTAATGGTTGCGGTTATGTTTTTGGTAAGGGGGGAGGGGCATTTTCATGCACAGGCAGTCTCGAGTCTCCAGTAGTCCCACGTTGTCGTGCGTGGAATAAGTTTTTGGCCACAGAACTTAAACAAGTTACTTTGACGCTTAGTGATACAAAAATTCAAGGAACTACCATGGAAATCCGAGAATGAAGGTGGATGTTGTGCATTGAATGAGATGAGGTCAGATTTAACAAAGTGATTAATGGCGTGCAGTTGTGTTGTTCAGTTGTTCAAAAAAAGCTTGGCATGCAGCTAACTATAATCACACATTGCTAACCCCAAATTACTCCTGACGTGAATCTCGCTCTGAATCGTTTGAAAATCTACGTTTTGTGCGGTTGATTAGCAATTTCCAGGTGATTTACTGACATACTTGCCTATTTGTAATCAGTAGTCAGCCAACAAATTTCACCTACCCTTTTTGTACTGATGATGTGAGCTTGTCAAAAAGGCACAGGCACCTTTCCCCTCAGGTGAGCGAGGGATCTGTTCTGACAATCATATATGCTCACGTTCTCTGTATGAGAACAGAACACACATCCAACTCACAAGGTAACCATGAGTCCTGTATTTGATTATTTTTAACAGTATTCTTTTTTGAGTCATCGTGAGTGCTGTTTGTGGAAGCTTTGTATTCGTCAGTGCAGTCCCATGTCTCCCTGTTACTCAGTTTTGTCTTTAAATGGTGATGTGTCAACAAACTTATTACATTGAAACTAAACTATTGTTGCTCGCTGATTTTGATTTCACCCCTTCAACACCTGAGTTTTATAATTATTAACCAAGTGTGGTTTTGGCAGGCCTTCAGAGTTACACGAATTCGCAATTGAATGAAATGCATCCTTAGAAGTATACTACAGAGTATACAGTGTGGTTGGAATTCCCTGTGGAGTAGCTGCATCAATATTCAATTCATATGGTACTAGTACATCAATTCCTGTAAGTGCTGTGTGATCTAGGAATGCGACAACAACTTATTACTTGTTTTCATCATCTACAGACATCTAAGCATGTATTAACATCTTCCTAGCTAATATTGATTTTCATCCAGTATATTGTTTGTAACATGTCTTTTCTTTTCAAGTTCGCTCACTAAGTTTTACCGTGCCACGTGTCCATGCATATATTTGTACGTCAAGAACGAAGATTTAAATTTTGTTCATATTTTGAACGGAAGTATAAGTCACACAACTAGAGATGCCAGATGATAGGTGGGGCAATCCCAGGCGCTAGTCGATTTTGGGGACTTAAACGCTTTTTTCAAGGTTACAGTACGAAAATCAAGTTATTGCATGGGAAAATAATGTTTGCAATGTTTAGCGCAATATCTCTAGACGAGAGCTTTAGATTATTTTGCTAGTTTGCACTGAGATGTAAGTGGAGCAACTCCAGGAGCCATTTGAATTTGGTGACCTTGACCTCACTTTCAAGGTCACAGCGAGAAAATCAAATTTTAATACGGGACAATTTTGGTGCGATAACTCAAGCAGAGTATTTTAGATTTAGTTCGTATATATGCGATGAAGATTAGGCAACTCCAGGTGTCAGTTGATGTTGGTGACCTTGATGTCGTTTCAAGGTCATGATAACAAATTTAAGGGTTAGACATGGAAAATGTTGGTCAGTTGTATCAAGAATGATGCTTTATATTTTGTTCATATTTTATACTAAGATGCAAGTGGAGTGTTTGCAGGCGCCATTTGAATTTGGTGACCTTGACCCCGTTTTCATAGTCTGTAAGAAATTTAAGAGTATGACTCGGAAAATGTTTTTGGTGCGATATTTCAAGGAGGAAAATTTACTAGATTTGGTTGATATTGTTTACTAAGGCGTATGTCTTTGTGAAAACAAAAGAACATGCAAGGCTATGCGATGTATCGCTATCTGTCACAAGTGAAGCACGTGGTCTCACTAAATTCGTTAGGCAGAGTCTTGCTTCTACGAAACTCTAACTAGGCGCTAGTCACTTTTGGCAACCTTGACCTCACTAGATTTACCCGTGAGATTCAGAAGTCTATGGAACTCATCCCCCATTTCATAATATCATCAGTTTTAGTTGCTGAGGTCGTGGTCTTCATGTAAAAACATTTTTGGTTTACACATGTAGTCTCAGTTACTGCGTGTGTGCAAGCACCTTAACTGAGTTACAATCTGTTGGTTTGGTAACTAACACTTGCAGTGCACTTGCCACCCAAGAGTCAATAAAGAGTGGCCAGTGTTAACAAATACAATTAACCATAGTGCATAGTTCATTTGTGGCCATTGGCTTGATAGCTGCAACAACCTCACTAAGTATGTCGTTTACAGTGGAAGTCGGACGAGTGCGGCCTACTTGAACTGGTTTTGAACACAGGCTTGAACTAGTTTTGAATACATACTTGAACCAGTTTTGAATACAGGATTGTTTCTGTTTGTCTATGTCAAATGTAACCTTGGCACAGAATGTTCATACGAGTTTTTCAGTTTTCTGTCTTTTTCATCAAAAAGTACTAGTATCAGTGTTTCATTTTCCCTGATTCAATATCTGCAGTCTGATTGGTATGGTCCTGTAACATCTATACATTGCTGCAGTTTTAAGCAGATCTTATGCTCCACTTAAGCGTCATGTTTACTTATTGTCCTAAGTCCAAGTCCAAACATGGAGTTTGTGGTAACTTGATGCTATTTATGAATGTTTGTCCTGGCCACTTTGAATGTATTTCTGTTTGTCTTACCAGTCAAATTGGAATCGTTAGCAATATTTTTGCTGTTAAAAATATTTTTCAAATATACATGTTACTCTTTGGATAATATGAACGCAATTTACTGTCTACTGTACTGCCTGGTCTGGCCCTGTTGACTTAAAACATTTCTTTCAGCACAATGTTTCTTCATCAAACTAGCTCTGTATAGTTGAATGGCCAGTTTTCACTGCTGTGCCTATGTGGCAGACCCTGGAATTTATGGTCGAGAATTCTTTTTTCTTCACAAGAGTCTATTTTGGCCACCTTGTTTTACAATAATATCATTTTTGACAGACAGACAGAAAGTCAACTCGGTATCAAGTTTGCATTGAAAATAGTCCTCACATCAGATTGCCTTAGACGGTTATCTTTGCCTTTGTCAATTGGTTTTGCAGTTGTTATTCAAAGCAAAAGCTTTAGTTCTTTTTGTTTAGTTTTAAACATTACAGACTGGTAGTCTTAGGATTTGCAGTTGTTCCTGTATTGGGTAGAATCTTGTAATGATCAGCCATTTTTTACTCTCATATAGCAAATTACTGCTCGTTTTAACAGCGCTGTCTACGCAGGCTTTCAAACAGTTCTACATCTTTGGTTCCTACTTTTTATTCAAAATTTGGAATATTTGTCACGTTTTTCTGCTGTTGTGTCTTGCTTTGTTGAAATAGCATGTAGTGTTATCTTTATAGAACAGTTAGTAATCATTTTAGATCATACACAGGACTCGACACAGACATCTATCTTCACAACCATGGCCGGAGTAACATTTACCCTGCCTGCTTTGTGAAGATTAATCAAATTAATCAAGTTAATCAAAACTCTCTTTTCCGTAGGAAGGCTGTCCCATAGGAGGCTATCCCTTCAACTTTCCCTTAGGAGACTGCCCCTTAGGTGGCTGCCCCTTAGGAGACTGTCCCTTTGGAGACTGCTCCTTATTAGGCTGTCCCTTAGGAGGCTGTCCCTTAGGTGGCTGTCCCTTAGAAGGCTGCCCCTTAGGAGGCTGTCCCTTAGGAGGCTGTCCCTTAGGAGGCTGTCCCTTAGGAGGCTGTCCCTTAGGAGGCTGTCCCTTAGGAGGCTGTCCCTTAGGAGGCTG
>NMRA01000499.1:47595-292349 GCA_002633005.1 Phoronis australis | reverse complement strand
TCTGTGCTGGATGTGGCTCCAGTTATATAGGCGAAACTGTTCGCCATTTGAAAACCAGGACCAAGGAACATCTAAATTCTGACAGTAATTCACATGTAAATATTCACCTGCAGAGCTCCAATCATTGTTATCAGCAGTGCTCTTTCAATGACTTTGCAATAATAGACCAGGCAGTAACAACAAAGGAGCTTAAAATTCGTGAGGCTTTACATATCAGTTGGTGCAAGCCCAATCTCAATAGGCAACTGACACACCACAGGTTGTCATTGTTGGTATAGTTCACTGTCACTCCCTGTAACTGACTGTATCTGTGCTTCATTACTTGTTGCTGGGCCTAGCTAGGTGGCCACTGTATTATGACTTCTGAGGATGGTGTTTAATAAATGACACCGAAACATGTCAAGTTTTAAATCCGTTGTTGTTTTCGTGAACATTTCCTATTTTATGTTTAAAATTAATCCTACTTTTTCTTGCTTTTACCTGAAACTACTTGAAAGCCTAATATTGCAATTGTGATAAATTGTGAGCCGCTGTATGCTGAGTTCACAAACATAGTTTTCTGGATGATTGTGTAACTCGGGCACCATCTGTACACAACCTCTTCATCCTGGTCACAGGTAATCACCTGGGAAAACTGATGCTAACATCTCTTTCCAGTCTTGGTTACATAATATCTCCTGCAACACAGACTGGTGCTCATCTAAGTGGCTTCTCTCCCAACTCAGGGCAACCCTGTGTGTTGGTTCATGAATGCCCATCTTGGGGAGTGCTGTCGATCTGACTTGTGTTGCCAAAATTAGAGTGGTGGCTTTGGAAGGGTGTTACTCCTTACACTTCCTTAGGTTTTCTTAACATTGTGTTCTAAAACTGCACGGCTGCCTCTATGCCTTGCACAAGTGATGTCTGTGACAGCTTCAGGAGTTGTTTAATTTAGTATGCTCAGGTACCTGAAAGGTGTCTTAGATTTTGAAATGTGAACATTAACAAAATATTCAAGACTTTTACTGGTATTCGAGTGTGGCATCTTGCAGTCATCTAGAACTTGTTTCTCAAAGAATCTTTTGGGCTTTGTGTTTTGACTTTCATCTTAAAACCAGTCTACGGATGGTTTAGCCATAGCTGAAAGTAAGATAATCTGTCTGCAACTTCAAAGGCAATAAACAGAAATCCATATTCTTCTCGATTAGAGAGAAGACCAAATGTTTCAAGAAACGTGAAAGACAAAAATCAATGTTTGGCTATTTGTAGCCAGACTTATGATTTTTGACTAATGACAAGTCTTGAAGAAACAGGCCCTTGGTATAAAGATTCATAACTATCGTGGATTGCATGAAAAAGTAAATGTTAGATTAATCAGTGATCTTTTTTTGGGAGCCAAGTTAGAGCAGGTTGAACTTGGGTTCATTGCTTGTAGTAATAATTCATGTGTCTGTGAAAGGAACTTGAAAGGTACTTAATGTTGTTCAGTTGCAGTTTCAACCTTCTATTTCACTGCTATAATGTTCTTTTCAAGTGGTTGTAAAATACCAGTGTGGAGGCAATTAATTCTGTTGAGCATTTTGTCTGGGTGTGCATAGTTCACTCTACTACTTTGTAATGGTCTGTCCACTAAGTGATGTCCACAAAGTGAAGATGGAACTTGTGTTCAAAGCAATTTTGTGAAGAGTCTTTAGTTTAATATCCTGTGGCAGGAAAATACGGATTCAATTTTTACCAACAAAAAGAGGAATAGTGAAAGTTGTCAAGTAGCACTTCATAAATTGTGAGCAATTGCAGTCTTTGCAGACAAATGGCATTTGTTGGCCTATTTTGTATTTGACAATACTTACTGTGAAATCTCACCAGTTTAGGACAGAATATGACCGACAAGTGAAATTTTATTTTATTCATCTTTTCCATGAAATAGGTATAGCACCACAGCCGCCATCAGACAAAGTTTTGAAAAACTTTAGGCATTCACAGCTGTGTTGGAAGCTTATTAAAATATTTTGGTTATTTTTTGTCCGAAAGTGGTGAGATTTTACTATAGTTTGTACGAGGCAATTGTAGATCTAAGTTGTATGACAATTTAGGTCTATGTAATTGTTCTATCAGACAAATGTTGTCTTGTTTTGTATCAGGCAAGTGTAGGCCTAGCTTGTATCAGACAGTTGTAGGCCTATATTGCATCGGACAATTGTAGGTCTAGTTTGTGTTAGTCAAAAACTTGTGTTTGTAATTTTAAAAGTACTGTGTGTATTCCTGGCTGATTTGCATTGAATAATAACAAGGTCAAGTAGATGTCTTGTTAATGTCATTGGCTTCTCCTGGGAAGTTTTTGATGTACCAATAGAAATGCCATGTCAAGAAATTAGCCTTGCTTGTCAACATCCATTGTCTATATATAGCGCAGTGTGGGTGGTCTTGATGTCAGATCAGAGAGAAAAACAACACAAAGAGATAAAAATAAATTCATTTTCATAGTGTTTTGAGGTGATTTTTTCTCCTAAATGCGAATATTTGTGAGGTGTAGTCAGAGATATCTTGTCTTGACCCTGTAGCCATGAGAATGCATTTTGATGAAGTCTGAAAATATTCAAGTGATATCTCCTGAAACATTAGTCAAGATGTAAGGCAATTTCCAACATTCATTCCACTAAAGAGATGAGGTTTCTGAACCAGTTTGTATACAGGTTTGCAGATGGCATCAGCTACTGTGCGCTAGTGATGTTATGAACTGTGGTTAACCTTTGAAGTAAGCTACTGAATGCCTGTGGCTAGACCATAATTTCATAATTTATAAATTAAATATCAGATAAGCTGACCTACATGTACAGGAACGCACAATATTCAATAAGCGTTTGGAATATTTATTTTTATTTTAGTAAATGCATATTTTGCATATTTAACTACAATTTATTGATTATTTTGAGATTAAGATATTAATTTAGTTTCGTTGAACTACACAGTTGCCGCCATTGTGGAACCACACTAAGTTTGTTGGCTGCACAGCTGTACCATAGTCAGGTTCAAAGGTCAATGGTTCGACCATAGTAGATGGCTAGGATTGTCCACCTTGGAGCTATGGTGTATAAGGATCAAACTAAGGCTCTAATTGAAATCGTCCCTAATCTAAAGACATTTTACACGGAGAACAGTTTGTCACGGTGTGACTTGCTCCAGTTTAAACGCATTTACACAACATTAGATTGCAAAATTGACCAGCATGAGTCGTTTTCACAAAGACTCTACGCATGCTTGCATAAACAATAACGTCCAACGATGTGGAATGCTAGTGAAGCATTTGTATCTCCACTATTAAGCTAGCACCAGCATAACACAGATGATCCCTTCCGCCTTGCCCCAGTTTGTGTTTAGATGCGTAATTGAAACTGAAGAAGCTGATTGAGTGTAACTTGCCCTACCTCTGTAACTGGTGTCAAAAATGGCCGCCGCGGTGTCAACTTGTTCTGTATCAGTCGTGTTTACGCACGCACACACGCACACGCACACACACACACACACACACACACACTTGCGCCATATCAGCTGTTAGTCACGGTGACAACTTTGTGTATGCGGCTATAGAACTGATTTATTCATACTTGGACTCATTTGGTAATACAAGGAGTGATGGAATATGATCCCTTGACACTCAGTTTGTGAAAATCACCTGACTAGGCACCAGGCCTTTATCCAGGATTTTGAAAACAGGGTGTCCAAAATGGGGTTCCCAATATTCCAGGGCGTCCATGATTCCGACGCGTAACCCCCCACCCCCAGCAATTACCCCAACACACAGATTTTTTTATAAAAAAATGCATAGATCAAGGTTTTTACAACATCTAAGTTTATAAAACAGCCTTCTATGGTGAGCATTTTTTCTAAAAAAACTGTAGACCAAGACTTTTACAATTCTGTCAATCAAGTGTCAAAATAGCAACAATGCATATACTTTGTATATACATTGTATACTTCTTCCTGCTTTGAAAAAAAGAGTCCCCACTGTGAGCCTTCAGAGGCTTCCTAGTATTCATTACAATGTGTGAGTCCAAACTTGAAAGGTTCCTATTGACAGTGGGGGTCCAAATGATACATTGGGCCTCCTTGCCAGGGCATCCAGATTAGTGCTAGGGCGTCCAAATGGACCTACGCTGCATGAAGGCCTGCTAGGCACCTTCTAGGTAGACACAGAACTTCATTCTCCTAGGGTCGTAAAATGAATATTGGAATTTTCTACACTGCAGTTAAATCTTGATTTCCAGTTGATGGCCTAGCAACCTTTAAAAGATGTTAGATAATCTTGTCATAGGAGAGAGCTGGCACTTATAGAATTTTAGCGCATTTTATATTTAGAAAATTATTGTCATTTTATCTTGTTCAATTATTTTTATTGATTTTCTTCAATTGTTATTGATTTGTAGTTGGATGCCTGGCTTGTTCAGGTTTAGAATGTACGGTGAGACAAGTTTTGGTTCAGCATCGGGTGGACAGACAGTTTTAACAAGAATATCTTTCATTGAACTTAACGTGCTAGGATAGTTTGAGGGAGATGTAATTAAATTTGACTTGTCTGGAATTGATCTCATTTCGTTTCAATTCTCAAAAAGCTAAAGAGGAGCACAAAGGTCAGTGGTGTATACCACCAAAGATTGAATTTACCTCTCTTCCATTCCCCTGCTTTGATGTGGCGTTGGCTAAGGTTTTGTTGCAGGTGTGAGTGTGTTCTGTCTACATTAGCAGGCTCAACTGTAACATGGACAGTGCTGTGCAAATTTCATTCAACACCGTTTAGCTTGACTGCTTTTTTAGGATGAACTGTGGTGTAGAGTACTTCACATGAATTTGCAAATCCTATTATATTACTTGGACAGAATATGTTAAAAATTCAGTCAATGATTCTACAATGTATGTTGACCGCTGCTGTCATAGTAATGCGTTTAAAAACTTTTCTGTAAAGCATTGCACAACTCATCGTGGTTTGATCACGTGGTCTTGTTCAAAAGCCTTTACCTTAACATTGCATTTACAGTGAATCACCCAATTTGAAAGTCATCAGGAGTCTGATGACGGCACGTTTGCTTTAAATAATCATAAAATATAAGCTACCAAGTGATTGCATTCCTGCGTCAAGACATCGTCAAGACTTCACAGTTCCAACCATCACCCTATTGTATAACAGGTGTTTTCAGCGCGTACTGACATGCAGGTTAAATTGCAGTAATATTTCTACAACCAATTTCTTATGTCTATAGCTTTGCATTAAAATGACCATTATCTGACCGCAAAGATTTCTTTCCCAAATAATCGATTGTCTCTTTGTCCACTGTCAACATCTCCTGGAAGTTTTTTCAAAATCTCCATTAGGTTTGGGTAAAAACTGGTAATTGACTGACCGAACAAGCGGATGTAATCATAAAATGTTTTGGAGGGAAATCTGGGTGGTAACGTGTTATAACATGTTTACTATTGGATTATCTCAGTGTTTTCTAGCATGTAGTCTTGGAGTAAGGATGTTGCATTTCATCTGTCCATCTCACTACGTAGTCTTCTAGCCTGGCTCTATCCAACCATCCAAAGTCTGTGTAAATCTGTTGTCAGAGGCAACGTTATGTGTCAAAGGTTGTAGGAAAGCTCTTGTCAATTTCGAACTTACCATCAAAGATTTTCTATTACCAAAGGTTGATGAGAGAAGGCCTTGTATGTAGAAATAAATTTTAGCCAATGAAAACACTGCCTTCCCAAACTGAATGTTCATTACTATGCATGCAAATCACACTTTGGTGAATCCACCAATCACACGCATGTGTCTGCTTTATTCACTGGATACATAATTTTAGGATACTACCAGTTGAGTGTTTACTCTAGTTAAAAGGCAAATTAAAGCTCATATTTATGTCTCACAAATCTGGTAATGATATTTTCCAGCTGTTCTATTTGGTTAGGCCTCAATCAAGACCCTTGGTGATTACATAACTGCTTCTAAAATAGAAAACAGGTCTTTCTATCCATCTGTCACACTGCAGTGTACAAATTGGTTGCAACAGTGTGGTGCTGGGGTATGTCCTGTAAAGGTGCTCACAGATCGCCAGTCTATTGGTGTGTTGAGCAATTATAATTTTTTATTCAGAATGGTTTATTACAAATAAAATAGAATTGTTGTCAAAGTGGACTTGGCTTTTAGATTATCTGTAGGTGTTCGAGTTGGTAATCTTGTTGTTGTTGTTGCTTAGCAAGAACTTTTGTTTCAAGGTTTAATCGTTTCGGTAAACCATTTTCATTGGTCGAACTAGCCAGGCTGCCAGCTAGCTGTGTGAGACTCAACGTCAAAACGCAGCTAAGAATCCATGTGGCTAAAAATTTGGCATTTCGACAAGGCTTACCTTTTCAGTTCATTCAAACTCAATTTGTGCTCCTCTTGCAACAAAACATGCAGCACGATGTAGCACCCTCAACCGTTTATATATTTTTTGCGTCTCTGACATTCAAATGAAACCCACCTAGTCTGTTAAGACTGTTTAAAGTAACATAATCTGATGAACCTTGTTTACTTATATCGCCTGCTTTCTAACAATGATGTATTCCCTGAAAAAGTACTCCCATGACACGTTTATGTGTCGTTAGCTCGATGTTTTGGTTTGGTTAAGTGTCATCTTTTGGAGATGATGTCATCTTCGCCGAAGCAAACTTTGCTCATAAGTTTGGTTCCCTAGTAATAAAAATGCTAAAAATGCCACTCCTGGTCATTTGTTGTGAACTGTGTGCAATCTTGTGAAAAAAGAACTGTAGATTGAACACTCTGCGAAAATAGAAATGGGTGCTTTCTGTCTTTGTGCTTAAAGTTGACACTAATAATTATTCCATAAATCTAACTACAGAATAACGGATTAAGGGCATTGTTTTTGCACAAGCAACCATGTTTTCTACTCAAGGAAGAGCGTAGTTTTCAATGACATTAATTTACGTCCGATTTTATTTTGCTCTCTTTTTATCCAGATCCACCCAAAGCTATGACTTAGTTACAAAAATCCACCATGTCTTTCTCACGTATCTTTGTTATGAGTTGAGATGAAACTGGTATTTAGCCTGTTTGCAATAGGTTTGAAGGTAAGAGCTCCTCATGGGTCAAAGTAAACAGCCAAAGTCGCAACTATATATAGAAATGTGACATGGAGTTGAAATGAGATTGAAGCCCTTTCCAAATTTATAGACTTGTTTGCAGTTTGCGCCTGACTTTGAGAAGGTAGATTAGTGGAAGTCTGAAGGTCTGAATTGAATTGCAACTGACGTCATGAAGTGAGTGACTAGTGACATTTCCCCGGTAACTCACACACCGCAAACATTGAAATCATTTGGTCCCCATGTTTTCCTAAAGTCTTATCATGTGTTTTCTATGTACTAGGGCTATGCGCAAATGTCAGTGTAATTTTGGCATCCTTGCTGTAGTTAAGAATTTCAGCTGTCATGGGAAGTCTGTAAATCTAGGAGGTTTTGCCAGATTTTGTTCCAAGTTTTACTGAGGCTCTTGTTTAGTTTGTTTGGATGTGGCCACAATGCTTAGTTTGGAGAAATATAACATCTATTTTCAAAAAATGAGTTCCAATTTCATGTCACACAACTTACCAGTGGTCTTGTTTTCACAGCTTTTTGGGCCACTAACTGTTGTTTTTGAGAACTGCTGTGGTCAAATGTACATGTTGTTGGCATCTCTGCAGGGTATTCATGTCATAAGGCACAAATTCATGGAATAAAGGTCAATGTGTACGTAATGAGAAAGTCTAGGTAAACTGCTGGTTCAGCCTGCATAACTATTACGGCTTAGCACCTCATTGTACTTCATAACTAAAAGTGGTAAGGGATGGAAACAACACTGCTGTCTTATTCATGTCATAAGATAGTTCCATCACTTACACCCATGGCTGATGGACCACAAACTAATGTGCGGACTCAAAAACATGACTCTGTGATTGCCAAGCACGAACACGGCGTACACACTCAAAAACTCAACAACTCACAAACACTGGTTACCTCCTGCCAGATATATGGGCAGACATTTTGTTGACTATGTAGTACGGAGCGTAGCGTTTAGAGTATAGAGCATATTCAGCGCATGTGTGGAGTTTACTTGCACCACATACCCTGGGTGTTGACTGTATATTAAAGTATGGATGTTGTTCATTTTGTTTGCAGGAGAGAAATGCCGAGAGCGCCATTGAAGCACTAAAAGAATATGAACCTGAGATAGCCAAGGTAGTTCGTAAGAACCATCGTGGTATTCAGAGGATAAAGGCACGGGAGCTGGTCCCTGGTGATGTCGTCGAAGTGTCTGGTAAGTGACGCTCACTATTTGGCAGGCTACGAGGGGAGTGGCTAGCTCATTTCTTAGTTTACAAGGCTTTTGAGCAAATCTAGTAGGGATCAGCCTTATGTGTGGAGGGGCTGGGTTGTTTGCACAAGATTTTCTGTTTTAGTCGGGGGCCCTATTGTGCAACAAGTGCAGACATTTTAGTCACGATGGAATTGGTCGTTGCAAGTTCTTTCAGCACTCTTGTTTGTTNACTATTACGGCTTAGCACCTCATTGTACTTCATAACTAAAAGTGGTAAGGGATGGAAACAACACTGCTGTCTTATTCATGTCATAAGATAGTTCCATCACTTACACCCATGGCTGATGGACCACAAACTAATGTGCGGACTCAAAAACATGACTCTGTGATCGCCAAGCACGAACACGGCGTACACACTCAAAAACTCAACAACTCACAAACACTGGTTACCTCCTGCCAGATATATGGGCAGACATTTTGTTGACTATGTAGTACGGAGCGTAGCGTTTAGAGTATAGAGCATATTCAGCGCATGTGTGGAGTTTACTTGCACCACATACCCTGGGTATTGACTGTATATTAAAGTATGGATGTTGTTCATTTTGTTTGCAGGAGAGAAATGCCGAGAGCGCCATTGAAGCACTAAAAGAATATGAACCTGAGATAGCCAAGGTAGTCCGTAAGAACCATCGTGGTATTCAGAGGATAAAGGCACGGGAGCTGGTCCCTGGTGATGTCGTCGAAGTGTCTGGTAAGTGACGCTCACTATTTGGCAGGCTACGAGGGGAGTGGCTGGCTCATTTCTTAGTTTACAAGGCTTTTGAGCAAATCTAGTAGGGATCAGCCTTATGTGTGGAGGGGCTGGGTTGTTTGCACAAGATTTTCTGTTTTAGTCGGGGCCCTATTGTGCAACAAGTGCAGACATTTTAGTCACGATGGAATTGGTCGTTGCAAGTTCTTTCATTTGTTGCTCTCCAGCACTCTTGTTTGTTCTGCTACTCTTCAGCACACTGCCAATTACTACCTCTCCTACTTGGAACTTAGTGTAGACACACGTCTATTTAATATGGCCAGTCTGAAATGTATTATCCCCTCTCTGTTTACCTGTGTCTATTTCGGGAAGTTGGCTGGTTAAGCCCTGAGAATGTGGAGTGGCCTGGTGTGCTGGTCCTCTGTTGATCAAGTTGTCATATCCGTGCTTGCCGTTTTGTTGTCCTCTCATAAAAACATGTATAGTTCCGTTTTTTTTCTGCCAGTATTTTTTTGTTTGGCCTTGTCATTGTAATGGAATGATTATGCTCTTGTGTTGGAATAGATGAGATAACTGGTGAATAGTCTTTAAGACGCCATTTCTTTCATTTTCACCAGTTTAGAACACAGGGAGAGTTTTGTCAATCAAAAGAAGCACTCAAATAAGAACATTTCGTAAAATAACAACCGTGCTTTTCTTTGGATTTTTACTGGCAATTTATAGAAATTGGAGTTCAGCGCTGTTCAACTGTGGTGGCCATTTTGTTGATGCACCACCAGTAATTAAAAAATTATTTCAAAATTGTACATTTGATTTTTGTTATTTTGAAAACATGCGATTACATGTTGAAAGAGCAGCATTTGGCAATAAGTTTTAATAAATTTGTTTGTTGCCAGAATTCCTATTATGAAATTAACGGAAAGGAAGTGAACATAATTGGTTTGAGAGCCAAAAACGTATTTTCAGGATGATTGTTAAATAGGATAGTGTTCTTGGAGTTGTTAGCAGTGACCAGAGCTGTAAAACAACAAAACCTGTTGTGTTCTTGGGATTTTGTAAGAAATGGACGATTCCCGATATTGTCTTCTATTCATTTTGTAGAGTTAACTGAAATTGAGGCCAGTTTAAATACACTGTGACTTGCCATCTTGGCTTTTAGCTTGACTGGAACAGTGTTGTTGGAATCCATGTTAGGGCTGGTGTCGAATACACACCACTGCTGCAGATGGTGTCACTTTTAAGAAGTTAGATTTGCTGTGTATTCCGCATCACTTGGACGTGTATGGTTTAGAGCACACAGAGACTGAGCATAAATTCCCGACATTTTCTGGGGAAGAAACCGTCAAGTTATAAATGCCAAGTTTAATTGAAGCTTACTGATAAATTTGGATACAATGACTTGGAACTTTTATGGTCTGAAGTTTCTGTCAATCAAAACACAAATACAAATTTTGATAAAATTAAAAGTTGATGTTGTGTCAGGTGTCGACTGTGCCTGTCTCCAGCTATATGTTTCTGTGTGTGGCTTATCAGGCTATTTTGGTGGCTTGTTCTCACTTCTGCATATTTGTACAGTCAATAACCTCAGCAGAGTACACACACTGGCTGGCACTATAGGTGCAAATACCTTGGGATGCAGGAATATCTCTCTCTTCTTAATCATCATGTCCCTAACCGACCACTTGTCTACATATGTTCCCGTTAACAGATGGTTCCTGCCTTGGCAATAAGTGCTTCTGCAGCACCCAAAGTGATTGCCTATGATGGAGGGAAATAATTGCATAACCCATCCTTTTTAGTATGTCAAAACTTTGAGTTAGATGTATTCAATTAAAAGATGCTATGAATGAGGAGGCCTTGTGCTTCTTGCTTGCTTATTAATTAACTTTGGTATTTTTTAACATTTTGACCGTGTAATCGGTCTTTGGAGAAATTGCTATTTTGGCAATTATTTATGTCACACCTTTCACTGAATTAAAGCATTTTTTTCTTTTTTGTATGCTTCCGTCTTCCAATAATGTTATGTCTTCAGACCTCTGTAGTTGCTGATGTACTGTGTAGACTCTAACTATACAATTTTTGTCTATTCTATCTATGATATTTATCCAGTATTGTATCTAAGGTGCAAATAATTTTTAGTGACAAGGTACTGGTTATAGACACAGATTAGTGTTCTGATTCACTATAGCCTGCTATTGCTTGCGTTTTCATTACAGTCGGTGACAAGGTGCCGGCAGACATCCGCTTGACTAAAATCCATTCCACCACTTTAAGAGTGGATCAGGCAATTCTCACAGGTACGTGATAGCTCGTTACATTGAGACTGTGCTTTGTACTACAAAAGTCACTGGTCGGGGGGGGGGGGTACTTCATCCAATTTTAGAGGACAGTATGTGGCTCGAAAAATATGAACTTAATGGAACATTTTACCTTCAACGGCCAGGGACTAACCAAAGCCATGTTTTATTAAAGTATAACCACAAACGTGGTCATACGTTAAGTCACAACTGGGAATTTGACCATAAGTGTGTTATATATTAATGTATGCGGTTGCGCCCTGATGTGGTGATGCCGTTGATGAACTACATCTAGTTCTTGTGTTATACACTGTTAGTATTGTGTATTGATGCTGTTCGTGCACTATACCTGATCATGCCAATTCTCGCCTTATACACTGCTAATGTTGTGTGTCGCAGGAGAGAGCGTGAGTGTGATCAAACACACAGAAGCCATCCCAGATGAGCGAGCTGTTAACCAAGACAAGAAGAATTCTCTCTTCTCTGTAAGTGTCATTGTTATTGTCATTCTATGAATACTCAAAACAGAGTCAGTCAGACTTAGTGCAAAAGAACCAATGTAGTTGATGCTGTTGTTTTCCAACAATGAAAATCATGTGTTAGGGATGCTGTTTCTCCAGCGTACAAGCTAAGTCACACAAGGTTGTATTGATACATTTCCCCCGTTTCTCAGTCTTCGAATGACTCTGCACTTCCTAAAACCCTTAGTAACATAGTTCTTAAGGTGTAAAATATAATTTCTTTGCTCACATCAAGGAGTGCCAACTCAAGTTGAGAAGATATTTCTAATCTTAGTAAAGAACAAGACAAGACCCTTTTGTTTGGCCTTGATGTAAAGTTATTTTGGCGCAAGTGTTGGTTTATTTCCGTTCTAGAAAACAAATGGGTCTTTTTCGTACGTATGCTGCCGGCATACTATAAATATGGTGAAATCTTGACGTATCGTTCTCTTGCTGTTGAATTCTAACACCCACAAAAATTTCCGCATGAAGAAAGTCCAAAGTAGGTGACCCAGCTGTGACATCCCTTACACTGTTGGAGTTTATTCCATCTCAAGTGGATCATGAAATATCACCAGAGCAGTGTGTTTTTTGTGCTCTGAATTTCCAGGGCTTCTTTTGCCAACATTTTTTAGTAAACTCAGCCTTTACCTTTCATAGATAATTGGTATTGCAGTTTTGTATGCTGTAAAAATAAAAATCAAAAGTTTGATTTGCATGCGTTTTAAAGGAGAAAGCAATTGGTTTTTATGTTGCCTTTAGTAATAGGAGTGACGCAAAGGTTACGAAATGTGACATTTTGTTAGAATGATTTTAAACTAACACACATTGAGAAATCAACTTCTCAATTTAAGCAGTTACATTATGAACTGAGTTGAGTTTACCAGTTGTTTCTGTTGACTGAATTCTCTGTCACATACTTGATTTATTGCCATTTGAAATTTGACCTCTTTATTAAATGGATGCTAAGCAGTGGTGTCATTGATGCAAAGTACCAGGTTTATGATTTCAGACTGTAAGAATCAAACTTGTGATTATGCGTGTAATGTATTCATTTTGTCTTATTTAGGGTACGAATATTGCCTCGGGAAAGTGCAGAGGTATCGTTATTGGCACTGGAACTAATACGGAAATTGGTAAGTTGAATAACCTGTTTCGTTTTGCTTGACAATCGCCTGTTAGCTCTTGTAGAGTGTCTAGACCCAGAAAACAGTTCAGAGAATTAGAAATTTAGCAACGTCTTCAAGGGTACCATCCTAGACAATCATCATGTGGGGCCTGAGTAAACAAGCATGTAATGTTTCCAGATTCTTCATCACATGAGTCCATGGTTTTTGTGGCTGATTGTTATGTAAGATGTCCCAAACACTAATCTTCTCATTGGTTGAGGTGGTTTAGCTCCAGCTCAAAAACATTGAATTTCTTCCTAGAATTCGTTGTGTAGTGTCTACTTGTTGTTACTGGACAGTAAAATTGCCAATATGGAAATCGCACTGGACTGTTCGAAACAAATTCAGATGAACAGTGACTTAAAGTGGCAATAAACCAGTCTTTAGTGGTCGAAGAAACTAACACGTGATTTTGACCACTTGGCACTATAAAACTAACGCGTGATTTTGACCACTTGGCACTATAAAACTAATGCGTTATTTTGACCACTTGGCACTATAAAACTAACGCGTGATTTTGACCACTTGGCACTATAAGACTAACGCGTGATTTTGACCACTTGGCACTATAAGACTAACGCGTTATTTTGACCACTTGGCACTATAAAACTAACGCGTTATTTTGACCACTTGGCACTATAAAACTAAAGCGTTATTTTGACCACTTGGCACCATAAAACTAACGTGTTATTTTGACCACTTGGCACTATAAAATTGACTGCAACTTTCTTACATGAGTATTTAATGTTGTGCTTGGGAAGATATTGTAGTTCTGTATGTATGGAGTCTTGATCTCGACTGATAACCATCTCACACTTCTTCCTCTGCTTAGGAATCACAAGTGGCCTAACCCTAATTAACGGAAGACGTTTATTAGCACTTTAATGAACACGTTAGTTAACCAGCTAATTTACAACTACTACTGTATTTAAGTACTTGAAAGTAACAGCAAACACGGTTTGAGCATTGAAGGTCACTAAACTTTGATAACACATTTGCCAAGCGTGAATCAATGTGAAGTTAAAGTAACAACACCTAGACCGGTTGATGTATCATTACTGTACTAAGATGACAGTCATATACAGTTCTGTTTAATTGCAAACCTGTCATGTATGCTTCTCCTGGGTTTGAACCATAGTTGGCTTCCTATAGACTACAGCGTGATTTAACATTTAAGAAGGTTTATAATAATTGTGAAAAAGTATGGTAGCGAACAATAAATATTGTTGTCTCAAACAAATGAAAATTATTTAAATCAAAAATTGAATCATTGAAAGCAAATTTCTGTCTATTAAGTACATTAAGAAGGTTTTCTCTGACAAAAACAAAAAAGTGTCTCAGGTTGTTCGCAGTTATGCCAGCACTGAACTTGTTCCTAACACTTGCAATGTCTTAGAAAGAAGTGCCACTGCTTTACTTCCTTGTTCAGCCAGCAAAGCTTAGCTGTATTTATTTACATCGACGACCCATAACACTTGAGAGTTATGCAAAACGTAAATTAGAGTTCATTTTCAATCTTCTGGTCAGTGCTGATTATGTTCAAGTAAAATGTTTTAAGGCTTGTTAACCCTGAGCATAGTTTATATGCTATACTTCTCCCTACTAGCTAATGTTACATGGGTGGAGATGACGTCAATGGACAACTAAATTTTCACTGTGGAATCCCATCTCTTAATTGGCAACTGGTAAATCAAAGATTGTATTGACAGCAGCTGGCAAATGGTGCTCAGCTGTCCCTGGTAGCCACACCATGGCGAGGCTGGCGGCATCCACTCTTTTCAATTCCGCATTGTAATCCTCTATACATTCATCATTGGCTCTTGGTAATTAGCTAAGAACAGCTGATGCATTCATTAATGGGTTTGGCTGGTTATGCAATGGTTTTTTTACCGGCAGGGTCTGTTTGAAAGAAATTTTTTATCTGTACGGCAGTAGTGTGGTTTATTCATTTAGACATTTAGCGCGGATTATTAATCCATTTCTGAGGAGAAGATGGCAACGAGGCGCATAGATACTCTCTGATTTCTGCGCTGTTGTTGGTTGACTTGATTTGGTTTGGAAAATTTAGAGAACTGATTAAAATTGAATTGTCTTCATTGGAACTCATCCATAAGCGTCTCTAAAGTTCCCATCAGCATTAGCTAGTTACTTGTTATTCAATGTTGTTGGCTGTGGTTGCACTAAAGGAATGCTCAACTAAGGATTAGATCGCTGCCTTTTCCTTCCATACCGATACTGGTATCTGCTCATTCCTATTGGCTAATTATGCACCTGCTTCTTTCTCTTACCCTTTGTCTTGTATAAGTGGCTCCCTCTGTGCTTTTGTTTTAATTGTTATTGAATATCTTGTCATTTTCAACGGCAATCAACTGATTAGGTGTAATGACCGGTGGTGATGCACACCCTGCCAACACTTCCTGTTTGTGCGTAATTAGCGCACGTCTCTGACAAATCACTGCATTACACTTGCCAGTATTAGCCATTCACTGCATTACACTAGCCAGTATTAGCCATTACCAACAATAAACTATCACCTCCTGGGCTAGTGATCTCCCTCATTAACCACAATAAACCATCATCTCTGACTAGTGATCACCCCCACAGCAGACACTGTTGATATGGCTGCCTGTGCAAGTGTACTGTGACTTATGATTGGCTGTAAGATATGTTTGTTTTCATGCCACTAGGGGTCCATAAATGCATTTCTGTGGTTAAACCTGTTTGGAGTTAGCTTAAACATGATTGGAAGAGTGTGATTTTTGGCATTAATTCTTTGCCAAATGCATGAAAATAATCTTCGACTTACTTATGTTAAAACAGACTTTTGAGCTAAAGAACTGAAGTTGGGTTTTCAGCAGCAAAAACAGATTTACATGAGGACGTTATATGTCCAAACCTGGGACTGTTATAACTTGAGATGGTCATTGCATAAGTTGGTTGGTGGCACTGGGTTCACTAGCATACAACAATATTTGTGAGAAGCCCTGATAGTGCAGAATTACCCACAGTGACACTCTAAGCGCTCTCCAAACACACATACACACACTGACAGGTGACATGTCAGTGCAGTGTGAGAGTAGAGAGAGAAGCTGGAGTCTTGGCGGCTGGGTAGTCAGCCTGAGTAATCTGATACCCAACCTTGCTCTGCGAACTGACGTCAATCTGGCCTCACTTCTCATATAAGGAAAACCCAGCTTGCATGTACAAACTATTTAATCTGTCCAGTTATAAATAACTGTGCAGCCAGCCTCCCCTTCCTGCAGGCAGTCATTGGCCTGTATGCTACAGCAGGAGCGGTTGTAGTCATTTAGTTCTCATTCTCTTGAACTTATTCTTTGATCAATGGCAAATGTTAAATACATGGCCAATTTGCGGCAACTGCTGGCTTCAGAAGTTGTCTCCCCTTCTGTACCGACATCCCCTGCTGCTGCTGCATTTTGTTTGGCAGAGCTATTCACTTGTACAGTAAAATGTCACCTATCTCGGACAAAAATAATTTCCAAATATTCACTTTCTTCATTTTTCAAAAGCTTCTACATGATTTTGTATGAGTTTTTTTCCAAAACTGTCTGGTGGCAGCTGTGACACAAAACCTAAAAATGGTTAAGCATTTAATTTGGTGCAACATATGTTTCATGGATAAGATGATGGAATAAAATTTCAATTGTTGGCCATGTTGTGTCCAAAATTGGTGAAATTTTACCATGGTCAATTATTATGAATATCAAAGTGTTTTTGGAAAGTTCATGATGGGTACTGGGTATCCAATTTAAAGAATGATTATTTCGTGTGAGTTCAGGCATTAAAAAATGTATTGGAAGAAATCCTGAGGATTAGCACACACAGTGCTCGATCTGAGAAATTCAAGAAAATTAATTGGTGGGCTTTAATCCCAGTTGCTTAATGGATAGCCTTTTACTCAAACAATCAATTCACTGTCATTAATGGCTTCCCAACTTTTGCACAAGTACGATAGTAGAATGTGCATAAGCAAAAAAAAACCTGGTAAAAAGTGAATATTTTATCCTTGAGAAATGGAAAGGTACTGTACTACTGGAAGTGATTTTGTTGCTCATAGGTAAGAGGGCTGCGAACATTTGGGGAGCAAAAATTATGACGAGTCGTTCATTCACATAAACTGGCGCTTCTTAATTCTCCTTTTTGTAAATTGGTGGGAGCAAAAATTGTGATGAGTCGTTCATTCACATAAACTGGCACTTCTTAATTCGACTTTTTGTAAATTAGGGCCAGGCGTTAAGCTCAGCTCAAGCTCCTAATAGTGAACATTTGGAAATTTCGAGGGTGGTCGCTTATGTAGTGGGCATGGCACACATTAATGTTGTGACCATCTCCACATTATCCACCAGTGTGTTAGTCAGTCACTTGTCTAATATGTGCTGGTCTGTGTTATACATGATAACAGTCCACGTGTGAGCTTATTGGCGCTTTTCCACTTACCTCGCAAGTGCCCTGTTTTTACGAGGAAAAGGTTAAATCGCCATTGCAACCCTTTTCAAAATAAGTGGATTAAACTGCAGAGTTGCAAAATTCACTTGTAGTGGGAAATGTTGAATTCTCTCCGTGGGGAGGTGTGCCAAAGGTTGCCATGTGCTAAATACACATTCAGTCAAGAGTGCGAATCAACTGCGTAATCTGGTGTTAATGATAATAACTCTGATGTCGCTTTCGGAAGAGCAGTTGGAAAGGTGAGGGGAATTAAAGCGGAGTTTTGTTGGACCAGAGTTTCCCTATCGCGAGAGCTACATATAACTAAGATTACAAGTTCATAGGCAGACCACGGTGCCTGTTTTTAGCCCCAGCAACTACACATCAGTACTAGATAAACAAAGACAAGCCTTGTACAGTTTGACGTTAATTGATACATCAGCAGCACCAGTCCTGCTATTTTTACATTTGATATTTATATAACATTATCATGCTTTGCCCAATCCAAAGTGAAGGGGTGCTTATTAATACCCTTGGGTAGAGTTTTCTGTTAATATTCATTTGTAAATAGTTTGCATTTATACTTTGTTAGTCACTGATTTAGTCTGCTGCATTACACTTTCTGGTCTCGATTGGTTACCATGGTAACACCCTTTGTTTCATCCCTTTGCACAGTGTCTGTGTTCAGTAATAAGTTGGTCCAGTCTAAAATTTAAAAGCATTACATATGGTGGTTATTTGATGTGCAAAATCTTTAAAAGATTTTAAAAACCTTGTATCATTTTGATTCATCGGAAACATGCTGATTATACAAATGTTTTGAGTGATCACTTAAAGTTAAGTGTTGATAAAGGTAGCGCTGATGACTCAACATTCAATGTTGATGCAACTTTAATAAACAGATGGAGCTCTTAATCAGGCGACCAATATTTGAATTTACATGGATGTCTGCATCTCCATGTGTTGCGACTTTTTATCAATTGAATGTGATTTTCCTTAAACTGGGTTTTAATGGAAATTGCCTGTGAGCTAACCAGGATTATTGATGGTTGTTTAGATTGAGTTGTGCTAAACAGGCGAGGAATGTGGTTGAATATTGACGTCAATTTGAGTACATTAAATCTACATTGGGGACTGTATATAATTTTAGCTGCACATTGTGTAGTATATTTTGGTGGAGTCTTGTAAGTGGCTAACATCAGGTGGCTAGCCTGTGTGCTAAGCATAATTACTTATGCCAACCCAAAGTTAAAAGTAAATTTGTGATAATGGCCGATCGTTTAAACACCTATTTTAGAGCTGGAATGTTAAAAACGTTGTTGCTGTGATGACGAAGCAGGGAATTATATTGGTCTAGTGAAATTTAAGACTCGGGTAAAATTACTGAATTGCTCTTTGAGGTGATATGATATATGGAGTTTTCAAGAGATTCATGGAAATTTTCATCTTCGCATTTCAATACCATGTCCAAGCAAAAGCATCAGTTTGTCTTAGACCCAAAATTAGCTCCCCCCTAGTGGTCTTACGGTATTCTTATCTCCTCAACCTCCACTAGAAATATTCATGGCATTATGGTGAATGTAGATACTCTTGCCCACTGCTCACTGGCGTTTACTAATTTAGCTGTGTAAGTTATTCATGGCAAGACTGATTAGTTTCTTTTCTAAGGTTAGTCTCTGGTTCTCTGTGCCGGCACTGTACTGAATATCAAAACAAAAAATACCGCTCGGTATCTAAACGAATAGGAATCAGTGCCTCAATTGATGCTTTATCTTGAAAACTACGGTTGCTTTTAACATTTTCATGATTTATATTCCAATTCAGTCAGCTATGATGGGAAAAGTGTTGCGGGAAGCTAAACACAAGTTGACTAAGTGCTACTGTTACTGTAACTTGTGTTCTATACTGCCATGTTCTGAAGGTCAAACCACATGTAGTAGGCAGCCATTGTTTCGACTACAAAAGCTAAATTAATATGAAAAACAGTGAACAAAGTTGCTAATTTGTGTTCTATTTTCATATTATTGTGACTCAAACATAATGATCATCCACTGATAATCACTTTAACAGCCCTGAATGTGACTCTTGACTTAAGTGGAGTGCAACTTTAATACGTGAAGTGCTGCTAACATCGATTACTGAATAATGTTGTATGATGATCGAAAGTATCAGGTGCAGTTTGCCTCCTTTTTCAAATGACATGCATGTTTATATATCGCTGCTTGTAATTTTGAGTCCAAAACTCAATTAAATCTTAGAATTAACTGAATCTTCAGTAAGTTTGTCCAGACATCCAGCTGTAACTGCTACACTATAACAAGTCACAGCCCTTTAAAACCAGTTGAAATACCAAGTACATTTCAAGTTTGTACAGTAAAATTTAAAACACAATATGGATGGCAAGTGTAATTTTATTACTTGGCGGAATTCTTCCGCCAAGTATGTTGCTCTGACAGCAAGTTTTTTTGTTTTTTTTTTTTTTGTTCGCTCTCTACAGGTCGCAATTCTGGTCCGATTTTCACGAAATTTGCACACAACATGTAGATCGGGAATCACTGGAACGCTATTGTTTTTGGTCATGATCGGATACAAAATGGCGGACGTGGCGGCCATTTTGTATCCGATTTCACAGTCAAATACTCGTAGAGGCCGCATTTTTCGACCTACATGGCTGAAAATCGGTAAGAATATACTAGAACGCATGTGCTACAATTGTGCAGAAAATCGTTGACTTCCGGTTAAAGATGGCAGAAATATTGGACNATGGCTCGTCCATCATGTTGCGCCATCTATTGTTCTTTATTGTAGTTGATTGTATGCTCTCTATTTGATTTTTTCGCTAGTCACATGAATGTTATCGTGTTTGACAAACTAACACTTTAGATAGAGTTTTGAACGGGCTTTCAGATGATAATTTCCATTTTGCGCTACGACGTCTACTTTTTGAATTATTCGAGATTTTCGGATACCGTTTTTCCTTCGGTCACGTATGCACGCAGCTGGCTGGCTTTCAGTTCACTTTGTTTTGGTTATGTCTGCACAAGTTAACAGAGAGTTGTGACCCAGACTGACCCAGCCAGCACTGTCCTACTGCAAAGTATGCCTCGTCCGTAATGTTGCGCCATCTATTGTTCTTTATTGTAGTTGATTGTATGCTCTATCAAAGTACGTAGAGTTGTGGACGGGCTTTCAGAAGATATTTTCCATTTTGCGCTACAACGTATACTTTTGAATTATTCGAGATTTTCGGATACCGTTGTTCCTTCGGTCACACGCAGCTGGCTGGCTTTCAGCCCACTTTGTTTTGTTTATGCCTAGTTGACCCAGACTGACCCAGCCAGCACTGTCCTACTGCAGACTGGACCGTCATGTTGCGCCATCTATTGTTCTTTATTGTAGTTGATTGTATGCTCTCAATTTGATTTCTTCGCTAGTCACATGAATGATATCGTGTTCGTCGTCTTTTCGATTAATTCCGCCAAGTGTCGCTCCTCCAAGCGCTCTCGTTTTATCATTTTTTTGATATTGCATATGTGCAGGAGCAAATAAATGGTTTTCCATACTCAATATTTGTACCTCGTCTACCATCAAATAAAGTTTTAAAAAATTATGATTAGTTTTAACAATGGTAGAAGGATTTGAAAAATCAAAAAAGGGCACTTTTGGCAATTATTTTCATCCGAAATTGGTGAGATTTTCTTTAGTGAAGTTAATTGGTATCAGTATTAAGTTATTAGTATCGAATTGTTACTATCAGTATCAGTACGTTTACTGATACTGCCCATCATGTTGATTTTTAAATACTGGTAAATGTCCTCATTCTGTTGGTAGCCCTGGCTCACTTCTCAGTGTTGTTACAGCAGCTGGTTCACAGAGGCAACACTTATAGTAATATCATGGTGGATGTATTATCTGACTTTCCTTGTTCTTTGTGTTGCCTGCTGTTGGGTCACAAATTACTACTGTCTACTGTATCTGTTCAGGTAAGATTGGTGATTCTGCCTAAAATTTGCCTGTTTACCTGTGCAGGTAAGATTCGCGATGAGATGATGGAGACAGAGACTGAGAAGACGCCCCTTCAGCAGAAACTGGACGAGTTTGGTCAGCAGCTGTCCAAGGTCATCTCCATCATATGTGTAGCTGTCTGGGCCATCAATATTGGACACTTCAATGACCCTGCCCATGGCGGATCCTGGATCAAGGTGCCTCTCTTTTTTGTGTGGGCTCTATATATGCATTGGCATATCCATCTGCTCTGAAGTTGCTCCCTTGTGTTTAAAATTCTATGATTAAATTTTCTCTTAGTATACATAAGTGAAAGTAAAAAAATTGTTGCTCTTTAATGTGTGTTAAAGTGGCCTGGAACGTGATAAACAGACTGAATTGCAATGTTGAACATGGTTCCCTGCCATTGAAACTTAAGTCAACCTGCTCGCCTGGTATTTTCACGGTTTGTTTGTAAAGTTTTTTAATTTCTGTTGATATCATAGTATTTTCTTTTAGTTTCAAATTTTAAAAAACGATCTGTCAACTGCTCATCACTTAGTCGATTTTTCTTCCACAAGGCAAAGCACGTCTCATTTGGTATGGCAAGATATAGAAGTAGCACATTTCCTTTTATATGGAATATGTGACCTTTGACCTCAGGCGACTTCAAGCAACTGAATCGCGCATTAATCATAAGTGGGAAGGAGTTTAGAAACTCTGTGGTAACCACGGAGTTTTTCTACTGCGCACATTTCAAAAATCATTAATTTTGTGATTTTTTCTGAAAAATTTCTCTCAGGGGAAAGTGAAGTACTCTGTACTAGACGTTGAGAGATGGTACATCGACCAGGAATTGTGTTAAAGATGTTTTTGACAAGCTTTCGCGTTCCATTCCTCTTTAGATGAGACTTGTTTTAAAGAAGGGTTGATACCAACATATACTCATAATAACTAAATAGTGACTGCCTTCGTATTCACAGTAGTTGTTTCCTTCCCTTCCTCTTCATTTAAACAACGATTTAGTAAATCAGTACTTGCACTGGTGTAGATTGTCAATCAGTTTTCATCTGTAGTATTTATTAATGGCTGTCTTCATTACAGGGTGCCATCTACTACTTCAAGATTGCTGTTGCTCTAGCTGTTGCTGCTATCCCTGAAGGTTTGCCTGCTGTTATCACCACCTGCCTTGCCCTGGGCACGCGCCGTATGGCTAGGAAGAACGCCATTGTTCGCAGCCTGCCCTCTGTGGAGACCCTTGGTTGTACATCAGTCATATGCTCTGACAAGACTGGCACCCTGACTACCAACCAAATGTCTGTCTGCAGGGTAAGTGGTCGGGGCTAGACCCTGACTACCAACCAGATGTCTGTCTGGAGGGTTAGCGGGCGGGGCTAGATTAGGAATGAGTTGATCTCCTTTGTACCTTGAATAACACTGTAATTGTGGGGAGAGAAGGACTGTGCGATTAGTTGGGTATTTTTGCGAATGATTGAAATTGAATTGTTTATATCATAATTTCTTGTTCTGTCTTTTTGGTGGATGCAATGTACAGTAAAATTCTCCGATTTGGGACAGTCTCTAGAATTTGGTACATAGAAACTCCCGGAAATATTGAATTTTCTTGATTCTTGATTTTTGGATAAGGGCAATTTTGGCGTTCACCATATTTCTCAAATTTTGGACAGTGCTTTTTCAATCTACAGAGTGGGTAATTTGTCATCTTTCTGGTGATTCTTGAATCTTCGATGGACATTCTAGAATTTGGGACAAGCTCCTACCTTGAGCAAATTTTTCAGTGTCTGAAATTGGAGAGTTTTCACCATATAACTGTTGTTGGATTTGTTTCTTTTTGTGTCATTTACAGATGTTTATCTTTGTGTCGTTGCTTACAGATGTTTATCTTTGATAAAGCTGATGCCTCTGGTGTATCAACTCATCAGTTTGAAATCACTGGCTCCACATACGCTCCAGAGGGCTCTGTGTAAGTCTAACACTTGATTATGGAAAAGAGCAGAATTATTAAGAAAATCATAAATCAGTGATGGATAACTACATTCATTTAAAAGACTGTATCTGATTTTGTCCTGATGGCCAGAAGTTTGCCAGCATTTGTCAAAACAACATTGTGTGTTGTTTTATCAGAAATCAGCTGTTGTGTTGTGTTTAAAAATTGAATGTCTTATGGAAATTAATGAAAGGGGACAACTGCCTTTGAGTGATTGAAGGAGGTACACCTTCAATGTGTAGGTGGTGAGGGTTGTTGTAAGTATTTTGACTGTGTTTCAGTTACAAGGATGGGCAGGTTATTCAGTGCAGTGACTATGAGGCTCTAACTGAGATTGCCACTATCTGTGCTTTGTGCAATGACTCCAGTGTAGATTACAACGACGTAAGTACATGTTGTCAAATGCCTGAGACAAATCTAAGTAAAGGCCATAGGTTACTTATGTCATCGGATGGAATGTACAGTAAGTGATTGATTTATACTTTATGGAATTGAATTACTTAAATTGTGAGAACTCGTGGGTAAGTTTCTAGAAAGTGTACTTTTGACCATTTTGTATGTATTGAAATATATTCTTGACATAATTAAAATGAGAATGACGTCTCCAACGATAACACTGCTTTCCAAGAACGTTACATTGGACATTTGATGGTTATCGTTACTTCAATGCTCTTATTAATAACGCATGTTTATCTTGTCACAGTCCAAGGGTGTGTACGAGAAGGTGGGCGAGGCGACTGAAACTGCACTGACTGTGTTGTGTGAGAAAATGAATGTGTACAATACCGACAAAAAGTCTCTGTCAAAGAAGGAGCTGGGCATGGCCGCAAATCACGTGATCAGTGGTATGTGGAACAAAGAGTTTACGATGGAGTTCTCGCGTGACCGCAAGTCAATGAGCTCCTACTGCTCTCCCAACAAACCAACGCGTCAGGCCAACGGCACTAAGATGTTTGTCAAGGTATGGCTGACTTCTTCTCTGGTGCATAATTTTTGTAAATATTGCCATAGTAAGATGATGGTCAATAAATGTCGTGATGTTGTGATGTAAGTTGAGACACAGTATAACCTCCCAATGAAAGAACGGTGTTGCACCTGGGTTGGCACTGTCAAAGGAGAGTTGTCTTCAGTTAATATAAAGAATAACATGTGGGCCAATTCTTGGCAGGGTTATAGGATTTTGTAACATTGAAAAAGAAATGTGAGATACAGTGGGGAACTTGGCGTTGTTGCCAAAGTAATGTTAATTACTAAGTTTGATTCTTAGAAGTTGCTTTAACGTGTCAATACTAGTCTGCCCAACAGTATACCTTCTGTAGACCGGTCTTAGCTATATCCTTACTACACTAGGCAACATTGACAATCATTCTTATTATGAAATACAGGGTGCGCCGGAAGGCATCCTCGACCGCTGCACCTATGTACGCGTTGGCACCACCAAAGTGCCGATGACATCAACCATTAAGGCAGAGATCTTAAAGAATGTGCGCCACTATGGAACGGGCCGTGACACCCTGCGCTGCCTGGCTCTAGCTACTGTGGACAACCCGCCACGCAAGGATGAGATGGACCTGGAGGACTCGAGGAAGTTTATTCAGTATGAGGTAGGTGGGCTGGACTCAAATAATTGATTTTCCTATTTATTTGTGTACTGTTTAGTTCATAATAAGAACATGAGGCAGTTATATTGGTGGACATCACAATAAGACAATTATACTAACTGTTGTCACATCAGCTTCAGCTTATCTGTCAATGTGTAATTGATGTGTAGGACACGGAACAATCTGATTGTCAATAACAGATTTTCT
The DNA here is from genome assembly GCA_002633005.1 of Phoronis australis. Taxonomy (NCBI): domain Eukaryota; kingdom Metazoa; phylum Phoronida; family Phoronidae; genus Phoronis; species Phoronis australis. The sequence goes on along the minus strand of NMRA01000499.1, from coordinate 267,078 downwards.
GATCTTGGGACATTGTAAAGTACGCTGATGTAGTATATCAGTTGAAGAAATACAGTCGTGCGAAATTAATGGATTTTGGCATGAACTTAAAAAAATGAAGTAAGTTTTCTCTTCTAGACTAACATGACTTTCGTTGGTGTGGTTGGCATGCTGGACCCCCCTCGTAAGGAAGTGGTACAGTCCATTCGTGAGTGCCGTGATGCTGGCATCCGTGTCATTGTCATTACTGGAGACAACAAGGCGACTGCTGAGGCAATATGTAGGCGTATTGGAGTCTTTGGTGAAGACGAGTCGACAGAGGGGCTTGCCTTCACAGGTCGTGAGTTTGACGACCTCAGTCATGAACAGCAGCGAGAGGCGTGCATCCGTGCCAGGCTCTTTGCTCGTGTCGAGCCTATGCACAAAAGTAAGATTGTGGAGTTTCTTCAGGGAGAAGGCGAAATCTCTGCTATGGTGAGCAACTGATTATTACTTCACCAAAGCATATGAAAGTCACAAGTTCATAAATGATAAGTTTGGATAACTGAATGTTTGTTGAGTGTTTCCCTGTCACATATATTTCTCTTCCATTTCATACTTTAGTTTTCCTAAAACAGTGTTTTATTCAGAAGTCAAGTTTGCTTAACCAGCATACTTTTTGACATTTGTCGACTATGTGGTAAAATGAAGTCCTCTCTCTTGTAACTTATAGACTGGTGATGGTGTGAATGATGCCCCGGCTTTGAAGAAGGCGGAGATTGGTATCGCTATGGGTTCTGGTACAGCCGTGGCCAAGTCTGCTTCAGAGATGGTCCTTGCTGACGATAACTTTTCATCCATTGTGGCTGCTGTCGAGGAAGGCAGAGCCATCTACAGTAACATGAAACAGTTCATCCGCTACCTCATTTCGTCCAACATTGGTGAGGTGGTCTGGTGAGTAAAGGGCCAACACTAGTTAAGCAAGAAACTCTTTCTGCTTGATTAATCCTGGGCTATTTTGTAGATGCTGTGTTCTCAGCCAAAATAGTTCGTTCAATTTGATGACATAAGTTCGCATTAGCTGGTTATGTTTCATTTTATGGGGACTGAATTACCTGAAACACAGGTGTTGTGTGCTGCCTCTTCAAGTGCTGTCGTTTGCTAAAATGGGTCCTTATTGATATTTTCGACCCCTAATTTAGAATCATTTGGGATGCTTGGTCAAACTTGGTCATCACTTGGAGTGCCACCTGTTGTCTCTCTGTAATCATAGCTGTGAAGCCAATACTTCAGCTGATGTCTCCACTGTCTGCACCAAATTCTTCCTTGACAGTGTGGTGATCTCTAAGAACTTCATCAGCCAAAATTTATTGCTCACGTTGAAGACATAATGGCTATGCTTTATTTTATGTAAACTGGAAAATCTGGGCAATAAATTAAAGTTGTGTTACGATGAGTTGAGGTGTTGTTATTTCTGTCAGATGCTTATGTGTCATACAAATGAGACACATTATCTATTTATGGTGAGCCCATCACTTTGTATATGTAGAAAAGTTTGTTAAATTATGACCTGATCAAGGAGTTGTTGAATACTTGTTAAAGGTGTCCCACTGACATTGTCGTATCTTCCTGTAGCATTTTCCTAACGGCTGCGCTGGGCATGCCAGAGGCTCTCATCCCTGTCCAACTTCTCTGGGTCAACCTAGTGACCGATGGTTTACCGGCTACTGCCCTTGGCTTCAACCCTCCTGACCTCGACATTATGAAGAAGCCACCTAGGAACGCCAAGGAGGGCCTGATCAGTGGATGGCTGTTCTTCAGATATATGGCTATTGGTGGTGAGTTTGGAATCTCTTGATAATGGATAATTGTCATAGCATTAATTGATGAAGGCTTGTGTATATTGCACCTTCAATTGCGCTAAGAAATTTTCTTCTAGGCAGTCAATGACAGTCTTATCTCGTTATTAATACATTGGGTCAAAATTCATCATGTTTGCCATGATGTGTCTGTCAATTTTCGATTTAAAGTTCATTTAATTTAGCGAATTCTCTAAATCTGCCACAAATAAGTCTGCTAAAATAGCACATGAAAACGCCTGCAGTTATCTGATGAACAGAAACCTTGCAGAGACCTCACCTCAGATGTTGCACTAGTTGATGGTGTTATATGTTATCTTTATATATGAAAACAGTAAACCCTAGTTGGCATTGCAGACGAACATTTGTTGCTTGAATTTCTAAACATTTAAAACTTGCCATATCATCTTGGTGTTGTTAGGGTCTGTTATTGTGTTCCAGTGTATGTGGGTGCTGCTACGGTCGGTGCTGCCGCCTGGTGGTTCATGGTCTATCCTGGTGGTCCACAACTGAACTACTACCAACTGGTATGTGTAACCTGGGTGTAACTATAAGTAGGGGAGTCATTTTATGAGTGTTGCATTGAAACAAGCAGCAGCTGTTACAGTAGTTTTGTTCAGATTAGACCGTCTAGCATTGTGATGAAATCTATATTTTGCTGTTTTACAGAGTTGAACACTAATTACAGCCAGCCGCTTTTATTGGCGTAAGTCGCAAATCAAAGAGAACACATGACTAGCGTCAATTAACAGGTGTTGTCGCATTCCTGGATAGTTGATTCGGTGTACGTTTTGCATGCTTCAGACTTGTTTTGCAGACACATCACATGCAGTGTGCCGCTGAGCCCAGCAACTTCAAGGGGGTTGACTGTGAGATCTTCGACAGTCCCCATCCCATGACCATGGCACTCTCTGTGCTGGTCACCATAGAAATGTTGAATGCATTGAACAGGTAAAACAACAATCTGTGTTGTATAGTGATGGGGGAGGGGGTAAAGCGAGGAGAACTGGTCGTCCTGTGTTGGCTTATCACTGGTACCTTCGTTTTTTGTATGTTTGCCACATGCAACAGAACTCTTAACTGTAGTAAGTTAAACCTACACATTTTGTTGCCATTACAGTAGTATGAGGCAGGTTACCAATGTTATGCACTTCATTGCCACATTTCCCCTTGCTCACTGATCTGATTTGGTCTGAATCTGCTAAGCATATTCTACATGACCAGTCCTCAGCATGGGCTCTGACACTGGTGACATGCCACTTAGAACGAGACCAGTTTTCCTGGCCACCCCGTACATGGCACATCATGTTGTCTGTCCACACACACACACGCGCTGTTGTCACCGTCTGTTGGCTGTTGCAGACCCACCAGGCTCAGTGTCTAGCTCAACAGGAGACTAAGTTTCAGGGCGTCGACTGTGAGATCTTTGACGCACCCAAGCCCATGACCATGGCTCTGTCCGTGCTGGTCGTGATTGAGATGTTGAATGCTCTCAACAGGTAGGGAGCAAGTCTCTGGTGGTCGCGGGTAGTCGGTAGTACGGCTAGACTAGCACTGCTACTTTACTACAACTGCTGCTGCTGATGCTGTAGTTTAAAGACACTGCCTGGTGTCCGCTACTGGCTGCTATTGCTACTAATATTGACAGGTGTAGGTTAGACTGTGTAGGTTAGACTGTGCAGGTTAGACTGTGCAGGTTAGACTGTGCAGGTTAGACTATACAGGTTAGACTGTACAGGTTAGCAGGTTAGACTGTCTAGATATTTTCACCAGTTTGGCTTAGTTTGTTTTTAAGTGTGGGTTTAGAGTATTACTTTTCATTTATTCTTGTGGTATTTTAGACAGGTCAGAAATTAGCTTTTGATGGCATGGAACGATTATCTGAAATTATTATATTCAAATAGGTTTTGACAACGGAATGGATTTTCTTAGTTTCTGATGGCTGTTCATAGAACTTTGTGATTTCAAAACTGTAGATGTGAATGTCGGTAGTATTTCTAATTTAGGTGTAGATTAAGTCAGGTAGGGGGCACTGCATTAGTAGTAGATCTTGCACTGCACTGTTTAGACTGTCGGCTTTGTTACTAGTTAATTGTGTTGTGAGGACCAAGTGTTTAGTTCCAACATTCTGGCTGATGCACAAGCGCATGCAGTTCACTGGATCGTTGCACTTCAGTCGTCACAAGACTGGGCATATTACTGCGACGACAAGAACAGACGTGACATATTTTATCAGTGCCCTTGCATGTGTATTTTGTGTCAGTAAATTGCCTGTCCAACGTCTTAATCTTTCTCATAGGTAGTAGGGGATGTGAGACCTGCTCCAAGCGCTTTGACAGGTGTTAAGGCTTAAAGCTTTATTCATGTATGTTTGTGGACGTCTTACATTGCTGCTTGTACTGAATGTAGCCTGCGCTACCAGAGACTTGATCCTCACGTAACTACATGGACAGAGCGAGAGACGAATCTCTCCCATCCGACGGGAATGTCGTTGAATGTTGTGTTCGTTTTTTTCTGTTTCATGTAGCTTATTTATTCTTCTTTAATTATCAACTGCATTTTATGCATGTTGAGAGTGAACCGAGTGCCCAGTTTTAAATTCCACTTTGCTACGTTACTTTAGTAATCCTGCCATTTGGAGAAAACAAAAAAGTTAATGGTTTGCTTTGGCATGTCGCACTTGAGGTAATGCCAACATATTGACTATAGTTGCTACTCACCCGAAATGGGTCTCGCTTCTTAAGACAGTCTCAGCATTGTCTTTATAGCAGCGACTAAACAAACCTCATGTATATTGTGACTAGAAAGAGTACCCGCGGCATAGCGACTTCCCTTAAGTGATTCCACGCATGCCCCTCAATATATTTATTTGTCTTGTTGTTTTTCGCTTTCCAACTTGATTTGGTTTAATGCTTGGTAACTACATTGTTTCCACTTTACTGCCCCTTGATATTCAATTATCTTGTGTTCTCACATCTGGATTCTAGTTTATGTTTTACGCCCACATAAATTTGTTCCATTTCTGCCAAGCTCTCCTTCAACATGATTTCGTTACCATTCATACACTTATCTTTCTTACCTTATTCTCTTGTTTCATGAGTTAAAGAATATCTCGATATTGTTAATACTCCAGTTTTGAAGTAAATGTATTCTTTGATTAGCTATAAGCAAAGTTCAGCGTTGCTCAAGCAACATAACTTATTTCGCATGTGCTTATTATACTACATATGCCATGATACAGCTGCGCAATAACTGTGTCGTGTGTCGGTGCAGTAACCCAAAAGGTTAATGTGACGTGTTATTTATTACAGTTGATGGCCACGGGTCACACCCTCGGGAACTCAACTCTCTTGTTCAATGTAGTAGGGCTGTATCCAGATATACTCTAAATGTTTTCAAACTTTCCCCCATTGAACTCCTTAAATGGAGTTGAGTTATGTTTACTATGATGTTACATCAACTCACATGGATGCTGTCCAGCCATTGCTACATTGTTCTTAGCAGAAGGTTGGTGGGTGGGCTGTACTTAAACAGGTGTCGACTTTGTAACTCTATACTCTCCATTTCTTCTTACGAACACACCAAGGCAGTGCTGAGCACATTTGACCAGCATTGACGCATTCTTTCACTATTCGTCAATTACCCCGCGCGATCGCTCCAGTTATATCGACTCCCATTCTCATGCTTATCATTGCCCTGTAATTTCAGCTTGAGTGAGAACCAGTCACTGTTGTCCATGCCACCCTGGTGTAATGTTTGGCTGTTGGGCGCCATCACGCTCTCCATGTCGCTTCACTTCCTCATCCTTGGAGTTGACTTCTTGAACGTAAGTAATTTGCCACGTGCATTGGCATTTGACTGGCTATCTTGCTGAAGCCTACTCGTATTGTATACAGTTACAATCATGTATATCTTTACATGGTGCTGATTCCTGACTGAGGTGGTTCCATGTAAGGATTCCAAACTGCAGTCTCCTATAAGGAACACATTATGAGGCTGATCACAATCTGAAGCACTCGACTATTTTGTGCGGTGTTGTGACTGTGAGTGAATGACTGGCTTTGTTGTTTCTGTCAGAGTGCTGTTTTGTGTCCCAAGGATTACTTAGGCCCTTGTCACTGGGAAGATAAAGCCATTTATTATTATAACTTTGGTTCTGTTTCTTAGGCTAAGTGATAGAGAAACATCTTATTCAGGTTTATCTTTATGCACAGAAAGACTCCACGATTTGCTGACATTTTAAAGTCAAATTGAAATTATCATAGTAACCTGTATAGTCAAAGAATTATATCATTTATGAGCCTGCATGGGAGAGTTGGTCACTGCAAGAGAGATGGGTGCTGTAAAAAGACCGATGTGACGTTACTGATGTTTCCTCTTTTCACCCACAGGTGGTGTTCCAAATCACACCCCTCAACCTAGAAGAGTGGATGGCCGTACTGAAGATCAGTTTCCCAGTCATTATTCTCGATGAGACTCTGAAGTTCGTCGCTCGTCAGATCGCCGACGGTAACAAACCATTAACAGATATACAGTGGATGTTGGCTTTCTGGGCAGCCTACGCAGCCCTGCTGGTTTATAGCCCCATATAACTCTTCACCACAACTGGTAGTGATCCCGCCCCCTTTCGAGTGTACGCGTGTATGCGTGTGAAGGAACCAGACAGAGTTAGCTCTCGTGACTGTTTAGAAAATGTTTTCAGGTCTCAAATTGAAGCAAATACTTAACATGTAACTTGGAACAAGCTCAGGGTTGTGTAGTATTTTAACGCAGTTTTTATCTTCTAATTTAAGCCTGTAGACACTGAACACATATTTTAACGAATATAACTGTTTGGTTTCTTCACCAAGTACTGCTGTGCAAGCTACTGACTATTTGCTGCCACCACTACTACATTAGGTAGCCAGTTTTCCCCTGTTGCTTTCGAACTGTGTCCGTACTGTCTGTTACATGTTTTCCAACCTCCAAGCTCATCGAATTTTAAAAAATTATTAAGAAATTGTTTACGCCAATCAGTGTGTATTCATTAGTAAACAGTATAATGTCGCCGTGTTTCTTCTTATCTAAGGTCAAAATGGCTGTTGCATTGTCAGTACAATTGGGATTCAATTTTAAACAGCCTTTTCTAGTAACCGTCATTATGAATATGTTATGAGCTTGTGTGATGTAACGACTCCGGAAAGATGGGTCAAAACATGCTGTAGAGTGGCGATTTATACACAGTGTAGTAAAACTGGAGTTGAAAAGGGGACCACTTTTTCTGTTTGGCGTAATATTTATGTTTGTTCACTGTGGCATTTTTGGTGACACTTTTTGCTGTTTTATTTCTGTGGTAAACTTGTTTGTACATAGGTATATTCAATACTCAGTGTCCTTCCTGTGCAGGGTTTGTAAACTTGTACAGTCAAGAACGCATGTCCTAGGGTTCTGATTAAAGTTAAAATTTGGTGGTATTTTCAAAGTATGAAAACCCACCAAATGTGAGAAGCTGAAGAATTGTCTGTTAACCTAAAATGCGTGTTCATGACTGAAAAGTTTCATTTTGCCAATTTGAAGTCAGAGAGCGTCTTGAATTAGGATGTTTTAACGCTGTTATCTAGTGTACTGGCTTGTAATGGACTTGTGTAGTCATTCATACCAATTTTAACTAGTAGCTTCGTTTCACCCCCAAACCTCTAGTCTATTATATTAGCACGCCCTCTGACTTGCAGGATACTGGTGTGTGCGAAAGCTCATGACCTTTGCATTAATCTTGGTGTGATCCCCTACTGACTGCAAGCACCTGGCTGTGTGTCTAGTCTGATGTATCTCATTGTTCACCTTCTGTCCCGGGGTGTGTGTCTGTCTTAACTGGCTGCAGTATTTGTGGGTTGGCTAGACAGAGATATAATGCGTCTCTCTTCAGCTGTTGACGTTGTGGGCGAAGTGTCATGAGCTTTCATTTTCTGGTATCAACTCTTGTATTTTGTAAACAAATTCACTGTATTAAGTAGTCCCAAATTACTATATTGTTATTTCAGTGTTAATTTTCCGTACATTTCTTGATTACTCTTGTTTGAAATGAATTGTCTGCTCTCGGCAATGTGTGTATACACATGAATTTAAAAAATCATCGAGTTGATTGGATACACATTTGCCATTAGAACGGTTTTATAATCAATTATGTTCACTGAATTAGTATCACATAGACCCTTGTGTGATGTTTTTTCACACATAACTGCACTTGCAATCACATTCATAACCTGGGGAGTGTTTGTTTTGCTTGTTTTTAAGTGACTGCATGTTGTGGTGGTGTGGGCAACTTTGCTGTTGTCAAGTGGTAGTCAGGGTTTAACAGTCCATGGTTCTCAGACTGGCCTTCACCACTTATGGTTTATGAATTCTGTCAGTTTTTATACTGAAATCACCTTCAGACCTGCTGGTCATTGAAAGGGGTTGTCATTTAAAGACTGTCTGAGAACCATTGATCTGAACTGAGTGTGGTAGTCAGAACCACTAGGCTTTTTAATTGGTCGTCTTTGTTTGATGTATTAAACTTTGTACAGTTAAACAAGTCAGTTGTGATCTATACCAACTATGGTTTTGTAATATCTGGTTGACAAATATTGTTGAAAATAAATTATGAATTCAGTGGGCCTTAGTTGGTTTTGTAAAGATATTATGAACTGTGGTTTCTATTGCCATGACTACATACTGGCCACTGTCCAGTTTTTGTGCAGTTAAGTTGATGAAGACACTGGTCTGACAAAGCCACTGGTTCTGTGCTCTTCTGTTACTACATCTTAAGGCTTTGTCTCTGCATGCATGGCACACTGACTGTGGGCTGGGCTGAAGCTACTTAAACCACTTCCAGCAGACTTACTCTTCCATTTGGTTCTCGTGCCAAAACATGATCTAGTGTAAATTAGTACACTTATGTACTCCTTAATCTATTCATGGGTTTGTAAACTATGCACATATATCTACAATCCACACTACCATCTCTTTAAAAACCCCAACACCTGCACTATTCTGAAAACTTTGCAGTGTTCCCTTATCAGATGCTAACTTAGACATATTCCTTCACCCAGGTCTCCACTTTCACCGTAGCAGATTTACACAAACACCAAACAAAACATTGTCCATAATAACCACATTAATCCACCTTTTGATGTAGTTTCAAGTTTCATCTATAGAATGACTTGTTTAGTACCGTTCTGCACCATAGTAGTGTAAATCAAGACATGCATGACAAGTGTAGTCCGTGTTTCATGCACCTGGTATGTATTCACATTGACCAACTTTTTTCTGTTAAAGCTTTTTGTCTTATTTCTGCGTTTTTGACTCGGTCTGTACCCATAGAATTACAGTTATTAAGTGATATTAATGTTGTAATGAAATTGTTGATGTAGTTTGGCAAGTTACGTGACAACTTTGGATGTTGTTATTCAGACGACGATAGTCCGAAATATTGTTATCACTTTCATTTTATATTTCGTCAGGTTTACGTGTGCCGTAACTTCTCTGTATTTCAAACAAAAATACTAAAATCTGGCACCGAAACTATTTGTATAAAATCGGCTTTTATGTTTGGAAAGAAGTTGTGTTGTCATTGAGGGAAGGGATATTTTCCTTTGGGAAAAATTTGGGTGGTTAATGAAATGGAAACGTTGAATAACTTTAGCCTGTGATACAATGGTTCTTGGTAAATGGCTGGATACATCGAGGTAGTAACCTGGGATCACCATCCCTTGCCTTGTGTGAAATAAAAGGTGACCGAATGTTTCTTAGCACCAGCTGATGAATATGAAGTTCTCAAGCATTTTATAGCCATATTATTGACTAATGCATCTTGTCTACATGTTTCTTGTTGGCTCTTGCATTTTGTGGATATGTTTTCTATCAGCACATTTTGTTCTGTTTGCAGCTCCAAAAGAGCCCGCCTCAAAGAAGAAAAACTAAGACAATGTGTGAAAACGTGCACAAGGGTGTTACATTAGGAGTACTTGTATTCACCAGAGTAGACCAGTGACTTGCTTGGAGATGTGTTATAACACACATATCAGCTTGTGCTTATGTTACACATGACATCTGTTTGGTGCAATGTTTCATCAAGTGCTGACATGATGGCAAGATTAGTATTGTATTTTACCTTCAAGTCCCATGCAGTGGTTGCAGTGGCAATTAGTCTTCCCGTTGAACCGGTCGTTGAACTCATTCGGTTCATGGATGAATGATTAGGAATGAAACAATTTTCGATTTTTAAACAAGGTGCTGTGTGGGGCTTAATGAGAAAAAAATCAAAACGAATCAAAATAACTCCTAGAAGCGTTTTTGGCAAAACCCTGTACATCTGATGCTGCTCGAATGAATAAGTTCTTTGTTCTCAAAATTTGTTTCTGTTAGACTCGAGTGTATTGCAGCTGTGTTATTAAGCTGTTATTGAATGCATCTTCTCTTTATGCATAGGCTGTGGCATGTTCTCAGTGATGTTTCTATTCACGAGATGTCTGCGCTGAGCTTCTGTAGTTGTCGGCTTGTTTCACGTTTAATTTCTTGTAAGCAAAATTCATCAACATTCTGTGAAAAAAAGTTAAAAAACTAATTAACGAATGCGCCGCGAGTACATTTTGTGTTGTAGTAAGTGAGAGGTATATTTACTGTCACAGTATTTCCTATTTATTATTTAGGGTTTGCGGGAGTGTTGTATGCATATATTTGTTGTGGTAAAACACGGTTCCATCTTCCAGGCCATTCACGTGTAGACATTACTAGTGATTCATCTTCGAGGCTTTATGCAATGATGTGTTAGCTGTGGTAGATAGGCTGTACAGATTCACGAACTTTATATTGGGGACAGAACTGTTCTTTTGTATGTTCGATAACCACACTCACCAGTTTGTCCTGCAGGGCCTGGCATCCTTAAACAAAACTAAACTGCCTCTTAGGGGCATTTGTATTATTCCTTTAATTATCAGATATTCTTTGTTTTATGTTCATGTTTTATTAACTATTCTGTCACTATTCAGGTATGCTGTTTTGAGATTATCGTCTCAAACTGTTTACAAAGGTTGTCCAGTTGGTAATAGTAAAATGAGCTAATGTTCAGATTGTGATTGATTTGAAGGACCTATTGCACGTTTACATATCTGCGATTGGACGGCATAGTCGTTACCGAGGAGCACAGTACTGTACAGTATGTTCCAGGCAGTGGTCACAACGGGTCCCTCTCTAACTGATTAATGTAGTTTTTGACTGATCAGAATTGATCAAAAAAGTGGTGTCGAAATCAAAGGTATGTGGTCGGAGGTGAGGCGGCTACTATTAACGAATTAATGTTCTTTGTGTGACTAGATAACGTGGCGTGTTTAAAACATTATGTAAGGTCCCTATTGTGTGGAGAGCTTCCATGTTTGATGAAGAACGTCAGATTTCTGACCTAAGTTGTTAATTTATACCATTTCTTAAGGATTGTTTCTAGCTCTTATGGTATATTTTGAGAATGTGACCATACTTTTCTTTTCCTTATTGACAAAGACCAAATATTAGAAGATTAGACAAAAATGGTATATTAAGGTGTCTTAAGTTATCAGTGGAAAGGCAAAAGTTGATGGCATCATAGATTACAGACAACAGATTCGCAACATTTTCTTGCGTACTATCCTAAAGGAGGCACCACTCTCCTAAATTATCTGTTTCAGTTTCCGGTTTGTGTATTGTGACGACACAACACCCGACCATGATTAGCAGATGACGTACTTGCCGGAAATAAAACCAGGTAATTTGGCCTGATGTTGATGTCGCTAGTGAATAATGACATCATTGCTTGTGTAAGAGCACAGATTTCGTCCATTGAAAGTATACGGAGTTGGCGGTCCATGTACTATAGTCTATGATGGCATGCATGTTAAGAACACAAAGAATGAAAGACTAGTATGGTCACAGAGATCTATGACTAGCACCAGTAGTGTTGACAGGATTACAAGGTAGTGCATTTTGTACTTTTAAGACAAGTTGTTGATTAGATTTAATAAATAAATGTTTTCTAAAACCAAGCACAGTATTGCTAAAATTCTAGATTATATTTATTACTCATAAAATAATAAAATTTTACATTTCGAAAAATAGATACGAAATCATATTTGTACCAATGAGATTCACTCGTGTACACAATTATAAGAAAGCTGACATCTTATACAGAAACGATCATGTATGAATGAACCAAAATTTTCTTCTGCAAAGATGATATTAGATCTAAATGCACTACATTACCATATGCAGGACAGTCACTATGTCCAAACCCTGTAATCTAACCATCAAAAGGAATGACAATACAGAAGCATACATGAGCAATGCACAGCACTGATATGTGCCCTCCATGAGCATCGCAAAAGGAAAAGATATACGGTGAGCTAATTAATGTCATCAATTGCTAATTAATTTCTTCAAATGTTTTCACGGTACTCAGATCTATCTGAAAATCAACATCAACTGTAATCTCACATAATGGTCAAAGTTCATGAAGACTCATTGAAGAACTTTTTGATAGTGAGGCAGATGCAAAGTTGAAGCAAACCCAATAGGGAGCACCAATGTGACAGTAATCTGATTTGTCTAACAATCAACACCAGTCACGCTCTGTAGCAGCACATCGGCCAAACTTCACGAAGATTTGACTAGATACTTGGTAGATATCGAGGCAAACACGAAAAATAACATTGCCACTACAGGGCCTCATAGTTGTTGGGAATAAATGAAAATCAATGGCATCTGCGCTCTCTATGGGATCTCGTACCCAAAGTTCATAAACACTAGGTTTAGATGAGTGGCGGAAACACTGGTAATTTCAATGGATGAACGCTAGAGTTGTAGCTAAACAGATGAGANCTCATTTTGCCCCACTGAAGCGTCCCATTTCAACCCCAATGATCTAACACAGCTAGAAGTGAAGCTTAACCTGCATTATAAACCCTTATTGACATTTCAACACACAACACTAATCGGCACTAAGTGGACTCTGACCACCCACACTAAATCCCGGATTATCCTAAAAGTTTTTTAACGAGGAGCTACACCATAGTTTGCAAATCTGGAACCACAATAGATCATTACGATTTAATTCTATATTATGTTACACATTGGCAAGACCACTGAGAAAACCGAACAGTCTAACCTCATTACAACAGACATCAAGGTTTCTTCGAAATCAGTAAGTGGTAATGATAGTTTGTTGTAACTAGAGAAGACTCGTACATTAGGTCAAATTGGGTTTTGTAGTCGGTCACAATTCTGAACAAGGTATGATGTGGTGAGGTTTGACTAGAACTCTTCTACCATCACTCTACAAGTGGAGGAATATCCACCTTCATTTACTGGCAAAAAATGGGTGAAGAGAGCTATGACACACCTGATGATAGTAAAACATCCAGATGACTTAAGTTTTCTTGCTTAGAACAGTTGATGGTGCTCATTAGTCTTGTGTTGAGTACTAGCAGTATTGTTGAAACCTCAGTAATATCAAAATCATCACCAGGAGGAGCCTCCTCCAAGGAATGAGTTGAGAAGTATCTCAACAGAACCACTAGCCCATTTAAACCTCAACTTTGGTAAAGATGAGACTTGGAATTCAACATGAAGTCACTGTTTGTTTTTATGATCATGGTTTTACGATTAAATCTAAATGCTGATGAGGCATTCTCATCCGACTGTGGTTATTATCCTCTAAATGTTTTAGTATACAAAATGATACCTAGCAGTAAGCAGTCTAATTCTTTGGTAGATAGCGATCTTCAGCATCAACTAGTTCATGATCATTCTGTAGACGGAACACTTCCTTGACAGCAGCAATCTGTAAATACGCAGAATAAAATGACAACTTGACCATACTCTGCCTCGCCTAAAATCGGTAAAATTTCGAAGCAGATATTTGCGACTCATCCTCCACTAATTACGAAGAAGTGATTACGGTAAAAATTCTCCAATTTGGGACTGTGAAAACTTAATTATTTTGCTCAAGCCCGGATCTTATCCCAATTTCTAGAAACGGACAATAATGGCATCTCGAATTCAAGAGCCACCAGAACGATGACAAAATTACCCACTCTGTAAATTGAAAACACATAGTCCAAAATTTGAGAAATATGATGAATGCCAAAATTGCCCTTGTCCCAAATTACAGAATGCAGAAAATCAATTTTGTGGGAGTTTCTGTGTTCCAAATTCTAAAGCCTAATCCAAATTGGAGAATTTTTACTGTGTTATTTTTCCTACAGATTTTGCCAAAACTTTGACAAAGCAGACTAACTTTGACAACTGTTCTGAAAACTACTACACAAACAGGAACAATGTAATAAAAGATAAATTTCAGTTACTGTTATTTTATTAATAGGTAATATCTTGACAATATCACAATATCTTGACAATATTACAAAGAGAATTCATTAAACAACCACTGTCACACTATATCCAAACATTGTACTTACGTTTTTCTCAACATTCACTAATGATTGGTCCTTGAAGATCTGCTGGGTGGTGTTTTGCATGGCAGTCACGCATGCTCGGAGGTTGTGATTGGCCCAGATAATCATAGACACGCCCAGGTCACGGAAGTGATCAGTAGGGACCGAGTAGTACTTAGTGGGTACAATCACCACGGGGCCCTAGTGGGTGTAAAGAACAAAATGGGACTATAAGGTTGACTGGGTAGTACTTTGTGGGCACAACCAACAGGGGGCAGTAGTGGATGTAAAAACAACACAATGAAACTATTAGATTGACTGAGCAGCATCATGCAGGCTTTGTACACCTATTTGTGAAAGGAATCTTTAATTACAACTAAGTCAAGGTGAAGAAACACTTTGAAACAGATTAAGAAGCGGTCATATTTTGACTAATTATCTAGTCATGGAGCAGACCTTCAATGCAATTTCAGTTCCACAGCTGTTGAGTAAAAGCTTCATCACTACGTTATTAACAATGAATGGACAGCTGGTCAACATGAACAACAAAATACAACCACACAGTCAACACATTGACTGCAACCCACCTGGTTATTCCAAGCCTTCATGAAAGCCTCAATATCAGATGGGTCACTCTTCTTGCTGTGCATCAAAATGGCATCTGCGCCTAAATACACACGGTAGCAAATAAGTAGCAATAACTGGACATCAACTGCGTACAATAAAGCGGAAATACGCTTATTTAGTGAAAAAATACTGAACGAAAATACATGTACGTATTACGGAAATTCTCAAACGACAAACAGCAAACGTTTGAGTAATTGCAACACACGAAAATTTAGAACATAGCTCCTACAGCAGTGCAATTTGTGGGACTGCAAAAATGGAGAATATTCACTGTAATTATCATTATACCAGAGTCGGACATTCCACAGCCTCAGGACACTAAGATATCTAACTTGCTGTAAATCTGTCTTTTGTAAAAATTCTATTTTTAATTTGAACAACTCGTTCCCTACTGACATCTGGTTTTGGAAAAGAACTGACAGTTCATTATGGGTCGAGACCAGGCTCAGCCAGTAGACTTGTCATAGTCGGTCATTTTATGAGCTCAGCTAGGTCTCAAGCATGACGAATTACCCGTTCATTCAAAGCCCAGGGGTCAAATATCAACTGAGAAATGAATGAGTGGAGACCAGAAGCCCGTTCCAAGAAGCCAACTTAAGTTCATTTTTGACTTAAGTCTTAGATTTGTCTCAACCTCCAAACTCTGAAACTTTCACATCCAGTGAGTTATATCAAACTTAAGACAACACTTAATCACAAACTAAGTCAACCTTAACATCACTTTCTTGGAACGGACTTAAGAAAACTTAAGTTGTATCTTTATATTGACATACGTTTAGGATTTGTCATAGCTAAGTCAGTTTTCTTAGAACAGACCCCAGATTAAGAGTGCAAAGTGAAGTAAATCAAAAGTTAGTTTCTTTGATAGAACATGGATTCATAGCACTATTAACAAGAGGTTCTAACACCAGATGGCAGGGTACAACCTTAACATGACCTAACATTTAACATTCAATCATATCCATCTTCATCATTCCATTTCCCACAATACCCTTGTCAATAAGATGCACACAAAAACGGCCCAACATTGCACAAATCACTTGTAAAACAATGCAGTCAAACTCAGCAATTGACGTCAGCTGTCATGTGAGTTTGGACAACAGGCAAAGTCTAAAGCAGGCATTTACCAGCATTGCGGTAGGCTTCAGCTCGACGCAGCGCCTCATCTAGTCCCCAGCCAGCGATGAAGGCCTCCACTCTAGCAACAATGCAAAAGTTGGGGTCACTCTGTGTATCCTTGCATGCCTGACAAAATATTTAATATCTATTAAGTGTTGTGGGACATGTGACCTCACTGGAAGAATCACAGGCCCTTGAATATATCTAATCCTCGTATCCACCGGTAACCATCACTGACACCAACACTCACTGTAATGTTTGTTACATGGTTATGAGTCATTGGGAAATTTTGTATACCTGTTAGAAGAATAAGGGGACTGATAGGATAAAGAGTGACTTGCTCTACTTTTTACATATAGAAACTGTCTTGGTGCAACTTGCACTTGTAATAATGACCTCACAGACTGAGAGCCAGTTTTGTTGGCAGTAAGTTGGACGTGCTCAGCAGACTACACGTGACTGGGACAAAACTTTGTGACCTTATGAGCTGGATATTGTTGAAAAGAAGCTATAATTTTCGCAACAAAAATGCCAGCACTTAGAACTAGTTTTTATACCCGTGTAAAAGCACCATCAAAATGGCACTCTGATAAGCACTGGAACAACACTTCCGTCTACGTTACAGTGACCAGCACAAGACTAGACACAAGCCATCAACAAGAATTCAAGGACACGCTGAATTGTGCAGGTCACAACCAAAACTACATAATGCATTTGCTTATCAGTTATGATACTAACTCATAAGACATGATACACGCAGCAGCAAAGCAGGTTATCAATGCTGACTCATGCACACTACACAAAGACAGCAACAGCACAGCATTCCTGACCTATGTGTCCTTGTCACAACGTCTGTGCCCAATATCATCAAAAATCAAAAATTATAGAACTTAACAAAGAAAGTAAAATGCCTGTAGAATTGAGATTTTTACTTTATACAAATCTGTCAAGTGGCAATGTCTTTTTTCATAAAAAGGTAGTCTACTACGTACACCCATAACAGAACAATGGTGTCAACAACAACACCAAACTTCTTTTGCTTTAAAAAATGTTCAAGAAGAAATCCTAAGGTTATGTGGAACCTTCTTAACAAGTTTGCATATTTGGCTTAAAATCTACAAAACTATAAATTTTAACTCGGTAAAAACATAATTTCTGAAAGAAGAAAACCCGTAGAATTTGATTTTTGACTTTTTCAATCTGCCGTTAATTGGATCACGTGACCATGACTTTTTAGTAATATTTAGAAAAAAAGTTAGGTACATTGATAGCAAAACGACGGTATCAATAACATGATCAAATTTTATTTGATATAAATGTTCAAGTTGAGATCTCACAAACATAGTTACAGTTTTCTAAAATATTTCATTTTCATTGTGTGCAACTTAAAAGTTGTTTTATAAAAATCAAGACGTCCTTTATTTGATAACCCCTTGTGCAAAAAAGTGCAACATTTTTAAACAATTCCTAAAATACTTCGAAAACAGTGCACAAAGCAAAGTTTCATAGTTATCTGGTTTGTCATTTCTGAGACATGATGTTCCAAAGTTTGCCATATTTGGACATTTTTCCAGGATCCTATACTACCATAAAAACATTACAGTCGTCGTATGTAACATACAGAGTTCATCAACACAGCTCCATCTATAGTCTTGATGTGATTGCATGTTGTGAGGTGATGCACTGTGGTTTACTGTAGAACCATTTATTGGTTGTGCAGTCACTGATGAGGATTGACTGGAGTTCAGCGAAACGTTTGACAGTGCATGTAAATCAGAACATTTTGATTCCTAGCTGCGTTTTAGAGAACAACACATAAAGTATAGTTTCATTTGAATCCGATCAGCCATTTCTGGAGTTGTAACATTCTGAAGCTAGCCAAATTTGGAACGATTTTTGGATTCTCGCATCATCTTGACTACAGTTTATAGTTTGTAACATTTGCATTAAAACTGAGTTTGTCAATTACCCACCTTTATCTTGAGTGAAAACTCATCGATATCAGCCAGAGGCTGAGCACGGCCGTCCAACAGAGAGTTGGTCTTAGGGAACAACTTATCCTCAAGACATGCACCTGGTGTAGTAAGCAATGATTGGTTGGTTAGGTGTTACAGACAGCCTGCTCATTCACAAAGCTCCGCCTTCTCGCATGCAGAATGATCAACTACATTGGGAATCACTACATCTTTGCACTTAAAAACTATTGTGAAAGTTGTCAGTAGAGAAGCAATGAACACTTTATGTACAAAAAGGCAAATGACACTTGATAACTGTTAAACTGTGATGTGTTACCAGCAGCAAAGATGATGGTTTCCAATTAGGTCAGTATTTCTGAAACGCCTTTCACATCTGTGTAGAAATCAAGACCACACAATTTTGAACCAGTTTAGCTCCTCTTTTTAACACATACTCACAATATCATGCAGCATTAAAGAGTATGAAATGTGAAGTTTGTCTATTGCCTATCTCTAAAATCAAGCTCCAACCTTGAGCAAAATACTCATTTTTCATTGCTTCAAATTGAAGAATTTTTACTGTAATTTGGCCACCATGACACCAAAGCTGAAAATCGACTGGTGACAGACAGGAAGATAATAAACATGGCCACTATGTGGCACAGAATATGTCTAATCCATTTGAAAATAAAAAGGTGATATCATCTAATTAATAGAACCATAGTTTTTACGGTAATTCTTGAAAACCAAAACAGCTAACAGGGGTGTGTCACGGTAGTCAAATCCACTCAAAAATTGACTAGTGCTGACGCATCCGTGATAAACACTTGTATCAAGTTTCATTAAAACCAAGCCGTTATGACTGCAATTGGCGGACAAGTAGAATTTTGTGAAAAACTAAAATACCTAACAAGGGGTAGTCACTAAAGCAGTTTGTGTGAAAAGCGTAATGACAGGCAGACAGCAACGTGAAGCTGACTTCATGCAACCATTTTTGCGAGCACGTAAAAATGGTCTATTCCTCAAGCAATGGTGCAAATTGATTAAACGTTAATCAATACAGTCACTGAAAAGCTTAACTACACATGCGTGTCTTACCAGCAACTCCTCGCTGTTCTAGCTTAGTCACAAGTCGGCGGGCATTGTTGAAGTTTCCGTAGCCAGTGTCGGCATCTAACAGCATTGGAATGTTCACTGCATCGCTCATGAACTCGCAAACGTCAAGAACCTGTGTCCATGATGCCTCGTTGCTGTCACGAACGCCTAGTTGGGCTGATATAGACAAACCACTGCCCCAAATGCCGCTGAAGCCTAGAAATTGTACAACAAGAACAACATGGAGTGTTGAAATGCACACATGATTGCACCACAAGTTGTTTATTAGTATCATAAAATGGTACAGAATACATCCATACAAAACTGAGAGAGCATCATCATCTATCTAAAAGAAAACTATTTGCCAAATTTCACGAAAATACATCAAGTGACTCCAAAAATACAGAGTCAAAGATAAAAAAACCAATTGACAATAGGAGGTACCATGGTAGTGGGATCTACCTATCAAGTTAATAACAATACACTTGCCAAATTTCCAAAATTTCTTTAGGAGATCCAGTCTCAAATAGAAAAAAAGTTCCACTAGGGGGCACCACAGTAATTTGGCCCGACTGAAATTTCACATCGGTTGTTGTGCTCTGCCAATTTTTATATTGATCCTCACAGCACTAAGGCAGACAAAAAGGCCGATGACAAAAAAACATTAGGTGGCACAAACTATGTGCAATCTACCCTGAAATGGAAAGGTGCTATCGTCTTCATAACAGAAACTTGTTTGGAATTTTTATGAAAAATTGCCAATGAATCCTGAAGACAAAGAGAAAAATGTAAAAAATAAAAATGCCACAAGAAGACACAGCGACAGTCGAATCGTTCCAAAACTTGTCGTCATCTGTCATCACCTTCGTAGGAACAGAACTAAGTCTTTTAAATCTCATAAAGCTTCTTCAGGAGATTGACGAGATACTGACAGCAATGGACACTGGATGCCCAGGCAGAAATGACATGTATATGCTGGTGCATAAGTAATGGTACAAGTAATTTAAAAGTAATTGTTCAGTAATCAATAGTCAATAAAGAAAAAACACATTGTATGACTTATAGATAATACAGACAACTGAAGGAAAGTGAAATGTTTTGGGGGTACCATATCAGCTAAAACTGGACAAACAATTGTGCAAAGTTATGCATTACAGAAAGGGAGAAGGATACAATTACTGGTGGTTCTCACTCGATGTCTTCTGAAAATTTAAGGATGAGTAATACACTTTTCATGGAAATAAGCCATCTTTTCACTACTAATATCTTATAAACAGCTGAGTAAGACTGTGTGTACTACATCAGAGCATTACCAGCCTCTTCAACAATCTTTGCCCCTAGTCCGTTATGTGCTTCCATGATGAACTCAAGTTCTGGAGATTCCAACATTTCTTTTAACTGTTTGGATTTCTGAAATGAGTAGAGAGTACGTTTTCATGATTGCACTGGCAAACATCACAGATTACAATTTAAACTCATGTCCATTCTTACACCCTTTCCACCTCCAGCAGTAGCATTGGGAAAGGATGATGCATAAGTAAGCATTCAGGCATTACCATTGGTTGAAAGGTAATATTCAGACATTCCTATAGGTTGGAAGTTGAGAAAGAAATAAATACAAAGAGGAAAGCGTCCTGCATCAAATCATTAAGGGTACTGCAGATCAAGATATTAACTTTTTGACTGCTTGTCCTTTCAGACAACTCTTCTTCAATTCCACTCGTCTGACTCCAAAATGAGCTTAACCAAAAATTTGAAGGAATAAATAACTGCTAGTATTTGTAGTTTAAACGAAGTATATTTGAAGATGCAGTTACAGCTTTTTTACAGTTAGCCAAACTGAGGTCAGAACTACAGACCATAGCCAATCTACTGAGGTCAGCACTACAGACTGTATGCACTCTTTCTACACTAGTAATTTAAAATGCACCAGCCACTTGGGTACAAATCCACTTTGCCCTAATCAGTTCACACTCTTTTCACTACCTTTTTCACCTTTGGAAGTGGTCGCACTGGCACTGGGAAAAACGCTTTTGGAATACTGGGTTACAGAACTTACTGGTGCTCTTAGTCACTCTGCAGAGCAGACGACGAATTGAAAAAAATGCTTGTAGGTCTTCAATGTTGAAATAGATGAAAATGACAAACATTTATAGCAATCATTATCAGGCATAACAAATCATGCAATTCTGTGAACAAGTTTACTTTGAAACTTTTTGTGTTTTTCATGGCTGTTTTGAAACTAGGAAAAAATCAAATCGACCAGTGGCCTCTGCAGCCTAAAACCAAATTGAGCTAGTTATCATAAATTGCGGCACTGAATGACTGCAGCCTCAACATCAGGTTGAAGTCAGGTTCCCGGCAGGATGCACTTGGAAGTTTTTTGAAAATTTATACGTTGCAAAGAGGTTACAGAAAGAACTTTGTGTGTGCGTACATGTAATATAGGATTGACATAAGTGCACGACTATGAAAGATTTTAGGTTATCCATTTAACCATTTAGAAATTTCAACTTGTTCGCGCTTAATTTTTGGTTGTCTCGGACAATTAGACAGTTGTTAATGTCAAGCACTGTATTGGAAATGCTATCGTATTGGTGCCTCAATAGGTACCTACCTTAATTCTCCAGGACATTTTGCTTCCTCAAAAGCAAGTTTGATTGAAAAAGCAATTAATTTGAGAAGAATTACAAAAACCACAAAGACAAACCTGGGTTCCAGAAGAAGCACATCTTGACTGAACAGCTGTTAGCCCTGAAAATGAAAAAGAAACAAACCTCATAGTGTAATATAAATAAAATGACTTTATTCTGCAACAAATCTCAAGTTTGCACACCAGTGTCAGACAGTGTCAAGACCAGGTTAGGCAGAAGACCTAGCAACTTAACAACTTCTGGATAAGATTACAGAGCATAGTGCAATTACTATCTTGACCGGCAGACATTAAAATTCCGACAAGAAAAAAGACAAACAAAACATCTGGCCTCACCACCATGTTTCCTTTGGTGATATTTGTGTATCTGATGAGATTTCTGCTGAAGGCGAAGCAGGTCCATTTTAACATGTACACTTCTCATTTCTTTATTTATAATTTTGGCACTCAAAAACAAAAATATATCTCCAGAGACAGCAGAGCTAACTGGCTCAGCAACAGAAAAATTGCAAAACGGCCACCACAGCACCATCTTGCATCAGCTTTCATTTTCAACCAAAAATAAAATGCTTCGAGTTCGAGCCACTCACAAAATACATACGACTGTGTAAACTTCATGCTGTTCAGATACAAACTACGACTTCTATAGTGAGGGAATTAAACATACACAACTTGATGAAAAAGCAAAATATTGGACTCCTGGAGTTGAACTTGAAGGTGAATTTCATATTTTGTCTCTGGGTTGAACTAGGACCACCATTTGCCTACTCCCTGCACTGCTGCAGTTTACTTGTTAAGTTGTTGCCTAGCTCAGTAGCTGGGTGAGCTACGTCCGTGCTTACCTGGCAAGTTGAGCTTCAGCACATCTGGACGGATGGAACGAAGACCGTTAGAGAAAATTTTCGTTAGACTGGCCATGGCTGAGTGCAGTGATTGGAATGCGTGGAAACTTTGTAAGCTGGTCAAACACTGTCAAAAACTGCCACGTTGTTGTTGTGCGTTGCTCAATAGGTAGCGTTAGGAGCATAAGGTGGACTTCCGCTTCCTCCTTCTTGACGTCATTTTAGAAGAGGTAGGCTAAGTCACAACACTGTTTACGTAACCTTTGAATTTTTCACCCTTTGTCTTGTTATGTTTTAGCTTGTAAGCATTTTCAGTTATTTGCCGCAGCACCGTCTCGTCCTGAGACGTAGTATATCTTTGGCTTTTCTATGAAGTTTGTGCGATTCAGATTCAAATGATAATCAAGATCAATGCAGTTCAACTTCATGCACAGCCGAACTCATTATCAACCTTATCTTTAGTATCGCCGGTACAATTTATTTGACCTCACGTTAAAAGTCACCTGTTGGCAGCCACGTTTTCTTTAAAGATACTAAACTCTATTTCAGTGATTTCAACCAATCCTCTTGCTGACCCCAGCTAATGCTACACTTAAGTTGTAAAAACATGATTCAACTAAAAACACATTATTGTTGTTATTGCTGTATCACAGAATTGATATTATGGCTCTGCCTTGGGTGGTCTTTGCTTTCAGTTGGGTGCCTACTCGCCTAAAGTGTAGGTCGCGCTTGCTCGTTTAGTAGACTTTGTAAAGAGTTGTAAAAATCTGCTCCAAACCTTTGATTGTAGATGAGTCTTGGCAGACCATTGTTTTGTTTTATAGAGCTGGACAGTAAAGTTGTTACTCAATTATCTGTTAATAGGCCAAGGTCACAACTTTTCTAGTCAAGTGACCCATAACTTGCATGTTTAAGACAAAAATGAAAGGGAGATAATTGCAGTTCTGGCAATGTTTATTTAATCTATTAATTCACTGATGAATGTTTCCATGCATAGCAATAGTGCAGGCGGTCTCATGTTTTTGCTGTACATTAGACGCGCACAGGCCTCGATTATGGTTGAGCCTGCTACATGAAACACCTGAGCTAAAAATGGTGAGGGCGCTGTTATTGATCGACAGGTCAATTCAGGAAGCAGGCCCCAGGGGCTGACGGTGACTTTTGAGTGAAAATAGGCTGAAAAACAGAAAGCCCATGTTCAGACAAGATATACCCATCCGAAAAAATGTTTCTTTTTTTAACATTTATTGAACTTTTACTCTTACAATAAATTTAAATTCAAAGCTATTACAAGGCTCAATGCTTAGCATAATGTCATCTGGCCAAATGCGACCTCGTTGAATTTCTATGTGAAATGAACTTGTCAAAATAAGGAAACTTTTGAAAATAAAAATATGGTATTCTAAATTGAAGAACGGGCAACCTGAGCAAATGTCTGCCCAGACTCTTGAGAGTTCCTGGATAGTCTTTATTTTTTAGTAAAAAATTTTCATGTTTACTATTAAAAATTTTCAAACTATATTTCAGTCATTCTTCAACTCTGATTGAAATAATCAAATTTCCAAAACGCACAGGCACTTGCCACGTGATCTCCTAGTCTGTCACAACAAGCCCACATTGTGTTAGCTGGTTGTGCTTCACTATAACTATATGCATTCTATAGCAGATCTGTCACAACTCTTTGCTCTGAACACCGTCTATTGAGTCTGTATTCTTCATTGTTATCCAGGGTCATCGTTCACCTCAAGAAAAAAATGCCTGTGCATTCTGAGAGGGTAATTTTTTCGGGTGAGGGATAAATTGTCTGTAAACACTGTAAAGGTATGGCTGTCAAGTGAGGAATTTTACAGTTGATATAATTTTTTTAAGCCGAGGCTCTGTGCGAGTTCAAATTGGGCGTGATGAGGCAAATTTCATGTAATGTTTAAAAGTTTTTCAGAGTGGAATCGAGGTCTCTGTTATCCAATCATTGTTGATGTTCAAACAATGAAATCCTTTTCATCCACAAACCATGCGTACTGTATTCTTCCTAAAATCCTGTCATTCAAATTGTCTGATACGACTGACCTATTGGCTTGTGACGCACTACCAGTTGAGTCAGTTATGAGCAAATGGGAGATGAGTCCTGTTTATTGTCAGTGTGTCTGCAGCGGTGCAACTCTGCATTTGTTAAAATGATTAAATCTAAACAATGTATGCATAATTTTATGATAATTTTCCTTATCACTGTTTTCATGCACTAGGCTCACAAGTGGTGGAGAGTTTGTAGTTGGAAGTTTAAAATGTTATCTTATGCACTAGCAATATTTATATAAGATTCACAGATACAGTTATATCTGTTGGAAGGCAAAAGAATGTCTGGGATTGTCACCCTTTTTGATAACTTGAAAAATGCTGACAATTATTGATTGTGGTGATGTTATTTTTCCTAGGTAAAACCGCCCTTGATTTGGTCGATATGACGTCAACACCAGGTTCTCAGCAAGACTCTGTGGGGGGGCAACGTAGTGGTGTGCATCGCCCTCGACACCGCCATCACAGACCTCACCACCACCATCGTAACTTGTCTCAACAGCAAGGCACCAAACATTTGGACTTCAACCAGGCCATGTCTGACTTCAAGTTGATGTTTCCAACTATGGACTCTGACGTGATCGAAGCAGTACTTCGAGCCAATGACGGAGTTGTTGACGCTACTATCGATCAGTTATTGACAATGAATGTGGACTTAGGGGGCAGTGAGGTTAGTGATAAACCAAAAGATCCCCCGCCGAGGTCAGTTGATCTGGGCGTTGTGCCGAGCCCAGCAAGCTTGAGCAGTGGACCGCCACCACCATACCAGGTATATTGCATTGAATGATATACTGAGTGATTAAAGATGAGTGAGGTATATTGTATTGAAGGATGTCGTGTTAAACTGAACATGAGAGGACTAGTTGTATGATTTATATTGCATTGAAGAATAACGTTAGATTGAACATGAGTAGACTAGTCCCATGTTTGTGGCTTAAAACAAACATATTTTGAGACAGTGCTGACTTCACTTTAACAAATTACAAACCTTGGGTTGTCTGGCATGGATAAGTTTCTACGAGTTCATACACATATAGACTTGCCAAAATGGTCACTTTCCAGCTATGAAAAGTGCTCACAAAATCAAAAATGCCCAAAATTTCACCACGTGCTGATTGATGACATCTGTAGGATAAAAACTATGCTAAAGTACTGAAGTAAAATTCGTCTTCGTCCTCGTTATTTTCATTTATTTATGAAATTTTACAGAATTCAGGTGTTGTGTAATATTGTGATGTCAAGTGAAGAAGCTGTGTATTTTGTCACGTTTCGTTTCGTTTTGGTTGTAACAATGGCGTTTAACCATTTCAGGCCAGGTTAGCTGACATAAGCAGTAGTAGTAGTAGTGATGATGACATGGCTGACCCATTCACACAGTCTCTTCGCAATATGAGGATACGAGAGCAAACAGTTCCTAAAGTGCCTCTGTCAAACCAGCCAGTATTACCACCGCCAAAGGTGTACCGCCATTGGAACCCACCATTAATTGGCAAACTGCCCGACGATTTCCTGAGATTGACAGTTCCTGCCTCGGTCTCCAGGCATGTTTCTCGCCCGGGTTCAAATTTACAAACTGTCATGAGTACTACTTCAAAAACCCCTGTGGCAGCCATTAGTCCCAAACCAGCTCTAAGGACTACTATATCTGCATCGTCAGAAGGAAAGAATAGTTCTGTGCATGAGGTAATATTGTTAATAAGTGTGTATTCTGTGCATGAGATGTATTATTGGCAAATGTGTTTCTTGTGAAACATCCATACTCATATACTTTCAAATATTAGTAATCTGGGCCGGTGACCTTTGACCTTTCCTCAGACACTTGAATTACCAAGATACTTTGATTCACTCCCAATTGTACTTACTCTAGTTATACTCAAGAAATAATGACCACCAAACTTTACTCAATGACAAGTCCCTTACTCCGAAGTCTTTGGTGCAACAAGACAATTTTAGTAAATGTTCTTTTAACGCTTAGTGAGGAGTCAAATTTTGAACCCAGTCTTGGAATTTTTTAGTAATTTTTCTAAGTGTGCTCCATATTTACTGGTGGTGGTGCTTTCTTGAGTAAACTGAAAATTACTCATAATTTTGAGTTCTTTTGTTTGAATACATTTTAGTAGTCTCTAAAACATGAGAAAGTAAGTCTAAGTAATTCAAGTTCTCAAATAGTTTAAGGGACTGAGTAATGCTAGGTGGTCGTGGGTCCAGATCTGAAGTGAGTTTCTACCCAATATTTGAAGTTGTTACAGGGAACAGTTCATTAGGCAGAAAAAAATTATTTTTAATTCTGAAACCTCTAACTTTGCACTTCCTATCAAGTGTGAAACTATGATGGGTTTCAATGGTGACTTCCTTTCTGTCAACATTCCTTCTAGCATTCAATGCTAGTATCTCCAGATTGTCTCATAGAGGTTGAGCTCATAAAGCCTGTTCCAGTAAAATCCATTTGGTGGGGAAAGGCACGTTTTTTCATCCCCATGTTTTTTAGATTAATGTTTGTACCCCACCACCCATAATTACTTTAGATTCAACCAACCATATTTTAAAATTATTATCACCTAAATTTGAATAAAGGTGTTGCTAACGAAAACCTGGGTTTTTAATTGCACAACAAACAGTCCAACACTGTTCAGCATATTTATTTCAGTTATGTATTTACTCCTGTACACTATTATGAATATGTTCAGGGATATGTTGCTGAGACTAATGTGTGTAGAATGATTCAGAAATACTGATAATATAATGTTCTTATCTTCGCAAAAACATCCCTCACTCCCTTATTCCATAGACTGCTGCATACTTCAGGGTTATTTAGATCATTTAAGGTAGGACTCTAGTTGCAGCATTATGAGCACATGCTTCCTTCAGTACCTGCCTCAGTACGCGTGTCTTTTTCTGTTTTGCTGACTATAGTTAACCATGAGGTGAAAACTGACAATAATTAGTCTTAAATGCTCCCTGGACTGAATAAAGAGGCTGAAATCACTTAACACACATTTCAAACCTGTGACTTCAACTCAGCTATTGCAATCGATACTTCAAGAGAAACATTAGACAAAAAAGCGTAATTGGTTCTGGTCTGTTTATTTTTGAGAATTGATGCTGTGATGCGATATTTTTAGTCTCACATTTTTAGCCGCGAAAGAAAAAACCTTTGGAAATCCGTTTTTAATCAAGTAAGATTACAAAGGAGGTAATTATTGCCAAGGTGCCAATCCACTTTGTCATATACTACATTAGTGTAGATTTTATAGAACTGCTAAAAGTGATGTGACAGACATTTTTATTCTTGCAGATTTCAAAGTAAATTGTGTGCAAACCTTAATCAATCATGCTATTTTTGGCTTTACAAAATTTTCCTGATTTGCTTGGCTAGTGAAATCATTAGATAAAAGAAGTCCGTACTTATCGTCAAGAACTGCAGTAAATGCCCTGTCAATACTCTTTGTTTAATGATTATTTACTAAAAAAATTTATTGTATAATTCGACCTTGTTTAATGTTTATTTACTAAAAATTCAATGTATAATAATTCGAGCTTAGCCCAAAAAGTGAAAGAAAGCATTATATTTAACACTACTAAAACTTGAAAATCCATTTCGGTGTTATGATAGTTGTAATATCTGTTTGTTATTGATCCAGATAAATCGTAACAGAAAAATGTTGAAAGAAAAGATGGCAGAGAATGCCAAACAACGGCGAGAGGTGCCGAATCATTTTGATGCTGAGACAGCGCGTTATTTGGAAGATGAGAGGCTGGCACTGATGCTACAGAACCAAGAGTTTCTAGATGAGCTGAAGCGCAATGCTGAGTTTATGAATACGCTCGAGAAAGGTAAGTACTATCTCGCAAACGTTTTAGGTCTGGTCTGCACGCCAGTGGTTGGCCACATCATATGACCTGAATATAAATTTTAAAAGATTTCTGCCCCAACCAGGACTGAAACCTTGGACCTTCTGCTAACCGTGCAGACGCTCTAGCCACTGAGCCATCGGGACCACCAGTCGAACACAGAAATCCAGTTGGACTTAGTAAGTCATGTGATGTGGCCAACTCTACGATCAGTAAGATTTATATGTTAGTAAGTATTATCTCTACAAAAAATCACAAATTGAAAGATTTTAAGTCCAATCACTCCTACTCTAAAAGTCAGAAATTCAACAACTTTCAAATAGTTGACATTACGTTTTGAAGTATTTTTTTCCGTTTGGGAGTTTGTGTTGTCTGAATGACTGGTGGTACTGATGGACATAATTTGTTAAGTCAGGGTTTGTGTGGTCTGAATGACTGATGGTACTGATGGACATAATTTGTTCAGTAAGGAGTTTGTGTTTTCTGAATGGCTGGTGATAATCTTTCTACTTTGAAAATATGGTTTTGACTTCATCTTGGTAATGTAAAGAGTCACCATGGTTACGGGTTCATAGTGTGATCTAATGTGTTGTTCCAGATGTGAGGAATGAAAGAGACATTGCGCTTCTTCCACACGATGCTGCTGGGAAACCAGGTGAATAATACCCAAATAATTTATTACGGTAAAAATTCTCCAATTTGAACAATGAAAAATTAATTATTTTGCTCAAGGTCAGAGCTTGTCCCAAATTCTAGAAATATACAATATTAGCTGTTTCAAATTCAAGAATTGTCGGAAAGAAGGCAAAATTACGACTCATACGTGTATTTTCTCACCAGCTTGTTAGACTGACTGCTAAAGCTTTGGTTTCTTCTTTAGGTTGGTTAGCACTGTTGCCATAGCATGTGTAAAGATTCAGCATGGCATGAAAATGTGATTAATCTCAAGACGATGATTACTTCAGTGTTCTTTAGTATTATGTAGAGATACTTTTAACCCATCTGTATATGTACGGTATGTTTGAACAGGACTTGGGCTTTACAATATGTCCGTAGTCTCTATTTACTGAAAGATGGCGCTTGTAAACAGAACTAAAGATATTGTTTGCTCAACTTCAAGAGTCATGGTGCATTGTTTTACAGATGACGTACCTGAACTCGAAGGGTATGGCGACGACAATTTGGAAGAGCTTGGAGCATTTCCACACACAAAGACAACACAACAGCAGTCTGATGCTGAATTCAAGTCACAGCTCAGTAATATGGGCGTGTGTAAGTGTGAAGCTGAACAATTTGATTGGTGGCTATGTATGATGTCGTAAAGGGGTTGAGAGTAATCTTTTATAGCAAGTGTTATCTACAGGAATGGCAACACACAGTGTGAACATCATTTATTTGAGTACACACAATACTAATAGCATTGTCTGCTTAAGAAAATGTCCTTCAGTGAGTCTGAGGTGTATATCTTACAGGTCTAATCACCAGGGCCCAGGGTCTAATACTCAGTGGCGAATTTAGAGGGGGGCCAAGGGGGCCATGGCCCCCTAAAATTCTCCCAGTTTACATTTGTTAGATGGGGGTGCGAATGTCTGACGGGCAAAATCCTGGCTAATAGTCTGCCATGGCCCCCCCCCAACTCAAAATCCTGGATCCGCCCCTGCTACTAACTTGTATTCAAAATTGAACTTGAAACTATTTCTGTTGTTTTCTATTCTGCTTTTGTGCGACCTCCAGATAAGTGTCTATAATTCGTTGCTCAAGTAGATTACGCCTTACGTGGATATTTTTTAATCCTATAGTTTGCCTTTAGTGACCCTAGCACTGAGGCTAACAGTCTGAATCTGAACTAGAAATTTCGAGTTTTTATTCGAAATCTCGAGTTTTTGCTCAAATTTTACCACAGATATATATATCATCAAGTGCGAACTTGGACTAAAAACTCGTATGTATTTGAGCACAGACTAACATCCTGTTATCATGAATTTGCATGAAAGTGGAGTAGATAATGATGAAAATAATTTTGAGTACGATTTTGAGTACAAAGATTAGACATCGGCCCTAGATATGTCTAGGTTCACCTGTGTACTTAATCAATACAGTATCAATTTTCAGTAGCCCTTCTCAACTATTCATATTACGTGATCTTTGTCATTGTAGCATCCAAGAAGAAGTTTGCTATTCTTGCTAGCAAGTTCTTTTCACGACGACGACGGTCCAAGAAAACAATGCCTCGACAGCTGTATCCTTTTCTATTCTCCGCTGATTGCCAACAGGGGGCAACGTGTAACATCATTAACCTATACACAATAGATTTTGCTGTTTCATAGCTCTGGTCAATTCTAATAACTTCAAGATGTCTAATATCCTACCCAACAATATGACTTTTTTGTCCACAAACTGAGCGTTGACAAGTGTGGTAGACTGTTAGGTTTTACAGCCGCTTTCAAAAAACGTCAGTGCATTAAGTCAAACAGCTACGTGGTGATCGTTCCTCTGTCGATGCCTTCATTTATTCGAAACTGTTATTCAAAATGACCCATTTTGTCTTTCCAAAAAGCAAGAAAATTGCCAAATATGGCACCCGTTTATTAGTTTATGAGAGGCAGCATTTGACCAGGTCATTAACAAGTAGTGTATGTGAACATTGGTTTAGTATTGACTTGCCCTGGTAAGGGGGGATAACTTTTCGCCGAGCTGAGTCAGGATTTGTCATCAAACTACAAGAAATGTAGTCATCCAATTTACTTATATCATAGCACAGGCTAGAACTCAGCAGCAAAGTCAATGAACTGCTTATTGAAAACTTCCGTGCCGCGATCCGTGCTTCGTCATTTGGGCACTGCTCGGTTCTAAGTTATTTAACCAATCAAATTAATTTATTTGGAAACAATATACAGAATTCTTAATTAAACCAAAACTAATTTAAGGGCTGTTGGTTAAAAAATGTCACATATGTCTAATTAACTTGTTAGGTGCATAAGCTGACTGGCCAGCGACTGAGGTTGTCTGGCTGACAGGTCTTGTTTATGCAACCTTAATGCAGGCAGTTGCAAATTTAAAGCATTCTGATTTTCCTCGATGTAGTAGCCACTGCTTACCACAAAATCCTTGTGAGAACATCACTCCACT
The DNA here is from genome assembly GCA_002633005.1 of Phoronis australis. Lineage (NCBI taxonomy): Eukaryota > Metazoa > Phoronida > Phoronidae > Phoronis > Phoronis australis. The sequence continues at coordinate 235,479 of NMRA01000499.1, read as the reverse complement.
CTCAGTATTCTTGTTCTCTTCAGTCAGTAGCTTAACTATCAGCCTTCCATTGCAGTTTGTTCCACCTTCTCATGGTTTCTTTCTAGTTCAAGTAGTTTTCGTGTCAAACTTGATCATTTATTTATTTATTTTTCTTGTCAAGTTTAATCAATGCTAGGGAAGGACCATAGACATGGCCAGAAAATCAAGAATAACAAAAATTTGTTCGAAGAAGACGTGAAGTGTTTGTCTTCTGTGTCCTAAGTTTACTAATTAATGGAATAGATCAATGTTATGTCTACTGTGGGCTGATCTGGGAGGTGTGTTAGGCTGTTTGAGCATTTCTTGAGCACAAACTGGCTCAATCAGACATTTCACTGTCAATGTGTCGTGTACTCTTTCTTATGAAATTATTGATCCACTCAAACCCTTATAATTGATCTATTGGTTCATTCTTGACAATTGGTGTCTGCCTTCAATGTATGAAGCACATGTGAGTGGCAAGTGCATAATATTGAAAAGACAATGTGTTACGTACCAGAGTTAACATTTTCGGCTGTCGATTCTACAGCCTTTGTCAAACTAATGATGTTTTGTTTGGGTTGGACATGTCACGTCATCCTTATAGGCCGTGGGGACATCTAATGGTCGTCTTGTCTGCTTGTAGCACTTTACAACAATGTAGATATCTGGCAAGGCGTACTGACCGATGTCTCTATTCATGCACTGTGCATGCAGAACTTTTCAATATTATGCCTTCAATGTACTCATAGTAACACCTTGACTGTTCAAAGCTTGAAGGAGTCCACTGCTCCATCAATGATGAATCTCCTAGATGATAACGATGATGAAGACCTTGAGGACGACAGGCAGCAGCGTAGGATGTCTGCTGATGAAAAGCCTGTCATTGAGCCTTTGGTGAGAAACTAGCGCTTTTGTTAACAATATGTTACTCTACTATCTGCTTTGTGAAAATTTCAAGTTGTCCAAAACACAAACACATCACATGCCCATGCCAAACTGACATTTCCTATTTTCTATTGATTGGCAATGTTTCCATAATATCAAATTTACCTCGGTAGTTTGTTGACTCCAAAAAGATTGAAAAGTCACCAGTTTTAGTCCGCGATAGATTAATTTATATCAGCCAGAATTGCATTACCCTGAAGTCATTACTAATGCAGTTGTTGCCGTGCTCCACTAGCTGGCGCAGTCATGGAGTGCATTGACATACATATTATTGACTGCTTTTACTGTCATTTTCTGTTTATTTACTTTGCACATCAAAAGTGAGAAGTGTTATCCAAACATTGCTACAACAATCAATCTTCTTTTCAGCCTGGCAGCCTGGCAAGCGTCCCGAGAACAAAGACAGTTCAGAGGTCATCATTTCATGCTGAACCAATTGTGTTTTATCAAGACGACGATAACTTTAACGATATGGTGTAGCTTCAGGTGCTGTAGAACTGGATCCCACTGTGTACTCTTCTTCAGTTCGTTGGTCAAGTATTATTTATTATTATTATTTATACGTCGAGGTAGATCCTCTAAAATCTGAGCAATCTCAGTCAGGACAAGGTAACTTGGCTTCGTAATGCTATTTATAAAGTTTTATATTCATAATGTATTCTTTATTAGTGTATGATGCATAAATGAAAGTATTTCAGCCATAGGAAACTTGTTAATAAGAAGTTTGCATAACACGGTACCTATCACAGGCTTCTGCTGAGTGTACTGTCCAGTAGAATGATCAGTGCACAATTAAATTCCTGTTGCCTGATATTTTTGTAAAAGGGGCAGCGTGTTCTGTTGATATGATAATGACCAAATGACTGCATGTACTTGCGTTTTTGTGGCAGCTCAATATTGATGTATTGATATTTTATTATAGATATATGTTATTTGTAACGTATCGTTCATTTTCAAGTGAACACTTGCAGTAAAAAGTGGATAATAGTCTGATATAACACGCCCGCATTTAGAGAATCAGTTTTCTCCACTGAATAACGGGCATCAACTGGTTCTCAAAATGGGGATTATTGCCAAAAGTGCATCATTTATCTTGTTTCATCCATAGCTTATTATTAAGACTTATATTTCAAATCAAAGACATGTGTTATTGGTATCAAAAGATAATGTACATAACATACTTTAAGTCTGCATTTGTTTATAGGTATGATGTTTTTATTTGAGCGATGATAAATACTTTGGATGGTCTCTGTAAAACTTTATATCCACACAGGTACCATTTTGACTTAATTCATTTCATCATAGTGTTTTCTTCAAGTATTAGTCAGTTTTTTATTTCAGTGTTCTCTATAAGGTACCTTTACTTGATAAACACTCTGTGTACTTGGAAATTTTAAGCAAGGAGCCTACTGCTTAAAACCATTAAGCTACTTTGTCGTCTAGTTAAGGTTATTTTAAGTGTGTGTTATAACGTAACTACTCTGGGGCAAGACTAAGATAAATACCTCGAGACTTTCTGTGCAAAAACTCTTCTGAAGATATTTTTGAGACTTTTGTGAAAACATGAAGGGCCTTGTTCTTGCCCAGTCTTTGGATTAGGACTTGGATGGAAAATGTAGTGCTGGCAATTGTGTGTAGTACAAGGGTGCATTGAATAAGAGTATTAAGTGTTAAGAGTGTGGGAAGACCAGTCAGTCCTATGGCTGTGTAACCCTCAATTTTATGAGTGTATGGAGAGTATGCTCTGGAGGATACTGGCATACCCTTGGAAGATGGCCATCAATGAGACAGATTGCTTGGCTATGATGGAGTGCAAAAGGCGTAAGTGAAAAAACTATTGTTAACAACTAGTAAAATAATATTTTGTCTCTGCTTAAGATATTGTTAAACAGTAGAATAGCCTTATTTTGAAATCTTGCATTTTTGATTTGGTTTCTGGCGACTCCTGTTCCCACATTTTGCTTGAAGGTCTCGCGTTAAAACCTTTGTATCTATGTTTAAAAAAATGCACCTCTTTGCATTACTAATTGTTCCCTGTAGAACACACAACCCTTAAAAATGAGCATTTGTTCACAACAATGTACTGGTAATCACTGCCATGAACATGTGTGACTCGGACAGTTATTGTCTTTTAGTTAGCACTGCATGTATTAATGTCATTGTCTTTGTCCAGTTTGGCTAGTCACTGAATTAGGTTTGACAAATTTTATTCACAATGTTCGTGTGTGACAGGTGAAGTTTTTATATATTTTGAGTTCATGTAGTCATACATAAACATCTGCTGATTATAGTGTTGCTGACGACTCGTCTCAAAATATGCTAACAAAAATATCTTAAAATGTGAGCACCAAGACATGGTTTTGCTGGGAACCAATGTTTTTTTTCCAAAAACACAAATTTTGTTTTAAGTTGTGAGCATTGGAAAAACCGTCACGGGTGACTTGTTTTAAAGAACAAAAAAAGAACAAAAGTTTTTAGTTATGGCACCAAACAACTATTGTTGCAGCTTCCATACAGATATCGAAATTTTCCAGAAAGGTGATGTGCCAAGGTAGAGAGCTGTTAAAAGATTTGTTTATGTATTCTGCTGTAGAAATTGTGTTTGATTTGAACATAAGATGCAGTAGTTGAACAAGAAGTGTTCTTTATGTGGTTATGTGAAGGTTGTATTGCGAGAGAGTTGGCAGTGCAATCTAACAAAATCCATTGTGAGTCACTTCTCTGCAATTAAAACTGTGGCATTTTTCCTAATGCCCGTCTTGCAAAAGAAATTTTGAGGTTCCTGAAATATGAAAAACATGAGTTCACAGTAAAAACGTTTTCTGGTACTCAGATAATTTTTGTTGACATTTGGGACACCCTGTATACGTGTGCCATACATAGTGTGAATTCTGCTGTTGCAACTTCTGTGAAGTCATTCTTTTTGAGTCGACGTGTTGTTTGGTAATTCTAAGTATTCTAAATATAATTCAAGTCGACGTGTTGTTTGGTAATTCTAAGTATTCTAAATATAATTCAAGTCGACGTGTTGTTTGGTAATTCTAAGTATTCTAAATATAATTCAAGTCGACGTTGTTGTTTGGTAATTCTAAGTATTCTAAATATAATTCAAGTTTTGAGTAATCATGTGATGGACCATTTGTCCAGAAGATGGCGCACTTTATTGAAACTTTATTAAATTATATTTTAAATGTTAATATTTTTGATGCGCACAAATTAAGGTCTATTATCTTAAAAGCTGCCGTCGTAGCTTTGAATGAAGAGCGAGAATTGACAAAATGGTTATTTCAAAGATTGAGAGAAACCAATTAGCTTAGTTACAGTTTTATACATTGTATGCCATTTGAGCTATGCATAATTTTGTATCTGTAGTGTAAGCATCTCTTTATGCTCAGGTGTTTCGCAATCTGCTGCTAGTAATTTGAGAAGTAAAATAATTTTAAATTTTGTTTGATGCATGAGAGAGCACAACTTCCTTTCCAAGTTTCAGGGTAAAAAAGTCATATTAAAATACAAATGTGCAAAATTTACTTAATGCATGTAATCTTAATAAATAAAAATATAATAACTTCATAAATGTCTTCTTGTAACTGTCCAATTATACCAGGATTTTTGTGTTGGTCCATNATAGGCTGTGAGAAATGACTTCTAAATTCAACTACAGAGATAAAAGAATCTCGGATAATTATACCAAAAATATACAAGGTCAGACACATTTTTATTATGCTATCTGTACTTTCCATGCCACTTGTAATCGTAAGGACTAAGCCACTTCTGGATGCCAAAAAAGTTATTCTCAATGAGATATTTGAAGTCAAATGGATTCAAGTTATTCTTGCGGATGGACTGTTCCAACTCTTCTTCCTCTTCCATCATTTCCTGTGTGACAACTCGAGCTTTGAATGGCAAGTTTTTTGAGACCTGAGTCAGTATGCGTTGGACTTCATCAAATGAACATTTTCCTCCCATCTCGACAATGATACGACCTGCCTTCACCGGCGTCGTGTAGTGATCAATGCTGCCTTTCCCGCCTCCCATTCGGTGACCTTGACCTTTTTTCGTGATGGGTTTCCATGGAGCGTCTATACGCCAAATGGCAAACATCCGCCGTTCGTCCATTTTCCTGTTTATTGTCAACCGCATCATTTCAATGTGTCCATGTTTGAGCTGCCCACCGGTAATTGCCTACAATCAATTCAAATTATTACAGGAGCAAAATCACAGACAGCAAAACAAATTGCTTAGAGGCTGATGAAACCACCGTCAACTGACCATTAAATGATATCAACAATGCTTATGAAATCTGAGTGATCAGCCACTTGTGTGAGTGATCAGTTGGTTGTGCTCAAGTGGTAACAGTCGTACAATCTTGAAAAGACAAAAACTGAGTGGGAAGTGAGTAAGCTTAGCACAATTTGAGAAAGAAGTCCTTGAGGCATTTTCCCCCCACAGTTACATTTCCACCAGTCCAGAGCTTGTTCCACCAAGATGCTAATATAGACTCGGACATTCTGAGAAGTTTGATGCGGGACAAGTCCCTCTCAAGTCCCAGTTGAAAACAATTGAAAAATTCACAGTGGGATAGCAACTTGGCACAAAACCTGATTGAACCACATAACTAGTTCATTGACAAATCTGTTATCAATTTCTTGGCAACAAGAACACTCTCGGAGCTTTTAACCTGTGTTGTGTAATTAGTCACCTACCAGTGTTTTAACATGCAGCTTAAATGTTGATTGAACTGTTACAGATATTGTTGTTTGTGGTTCCAATCAAAAAGGCATTTTGCTAGAGCTCAGCTTACTTTCTTCTCATTCTGTTGTCTTAAACAAGTTTTCGTGGACCACATACAAACATGTGAAGGTGATAGATCTCTAATACATATTCAGTTTTAGCCAATAAAATCTCCATTACGCACCACAATTCCATACTGTTTATGAATCAGTTTGTTGTGTACCAGTTCCGGACCTCTCATGTCGATCAATCTCTTCATGGACTTTGGGGGCTTCTGAGAGACAGGAAGAGGAGGCACTTTCTCTAGGACCTTCAGTTTGACTCGTTCTGGGAATTCCACGTCTGAAAAGACAAATCTTAAGGTAAAAAGGAACCTAAATCTACTTCAATTCTGCCTATCCTATTTTACGTTTTCTGTCCTATTATACAAGCCATCAAACAACTTTGTAAGGTTTATCAAAGCCTAATAAAATATACTAATAAGTGAACGTGCAACTATGAAAACAATGTTTCGATGTTAAGTTTATGAAAACATGTCCTCGCTGATGACTTTTAGCACATAACAAAATAGCCAGTGACCTAACCTCACTTTACAGCTGAAAACTAACAGATTGCAGTGTTCAATTCCCTTAGCTATGACTAAGTCATGAAATATTTGAAAATTGACGCCTCTCGACAGTTGTAACAAGTTCTTGTTCTTAAAGTTCACACCACACAAAGTGTGACATGTCCACTTGTCCAGCCCACAATCAACGACATGTTCATGTTTTTGAACACACGCAAAACATCATTTGCTGTTTGCTACATTTCTTCAAGATTTTTAGAAATTGTCTCAACTGAAGTTGTTGCATCTCTATAATTTGATTTCACCAAACCCGAAAAGAAATTCATTGCAAATACAATTAGAAGCACATAAAAATTCTGTTCATGCTTTATTTGCTAGTTTGAAGACGTAAGATAAGTTCAAATTAGATCTTCAGCAAGGAATAAGAACACAGTTTGAGGAAACCATCCGCCAACATTAAATGTATGCAGGAAACAAGGAATATATGTTCCAATATATGAAGTTTTAAGTAAACAAAAATCTCAATCAAATTGAACAAATGCGTTACGGAAAAAAATCTTTTTTAAATCAAACCTAATTGTAATTTGCCAACCAAATGACAAAGTTGAATTTCATTAATGTTTGCTTCTATCTTAAGAGCAATTTTCACTCAAAGAAATATTTTCAAATCAGGAATTAAATAATCTAACAATGTTCTTTCACATGTTGTGACATGACAACTTCACGAGTGATCCGAGACAAAGAGAGAGTGAAGAAGATTGTCAAGCAGTATAGTCGTTCATCTCCCACTAGGAAAGTCAGCCACCACATCCGGCAAGGTCAAGGCCAGTACAGATAAATGTTACTAGCAAAACATTATATCTTGAAATTTGTCTGCAGATATGTAATCTTTCACATCAACTGACTACTGATGCAAGATCAGCCTGATGCACATTACAGTGTTTACCTATGTGATGGGACATTCGTAACTTTGCGCTTATTGTTATTCTTATTTAGTTGCAAATGTTCAGTTATTCTTATGCTAATGTCTTTGTTGCGTCTCAGTGCGCCTTTGTTACGTGGGCATGTGGGCGCGACTGTATGTGTCGGGCACTTCGCTAGCGACAGGCTTAGGAGAAGGGTGTTTCCTTCTTTTGCTTTCATGGAAAGTTGATCGTTATCATGTGCAAATTGAACTGAAACGAATGCCTGATGAGAGAAAATACATATTCTGAGGTTCAGTGGAGACTTGCTCTGTTACACCTATAAGGCCAATAAAAGCAAATGGAATGTCATATTCAACAAAAGTTGTCCCAATATTAGATGTTTGGCATACCAGATGTACAGAGGACCAAGAAAGCATAACATCTCATTTGATTTACCGTCATATGTATCTAGGGCTTTGTAATCTCGAACATAAGCGACTTGCTGACACTGCCAGGCAGGAAACTCTGCAAATAGAACAGAAATAACAATGAATATGATAGTCTGAGAAGAACAAAGCTGTCAGTCACGACATCTTCAATCAACTTTAGGCTGTAAGTACAAGAAACATTTTCTATTATTACACAGCCAGACACGCTCCACAAGGTTGTTAAACTGTTGAAGACAATTTTGCCCAAACATAGCAAAATAAAATCGTACCTGTGGTAGTTGCGAGGCCTGAATGAAGCAATATAAAGTACAAGTTCTTAACCAAAACAGAAATAGTCATTTAATGAAAGAAGTCGGCAGTATATGCAAAAATGTCAACATTTTCCACACACATGCCTTGCTCTTGACGTCATCTTGTCGCTTAGTTAAACCGCTGAAAGTTGATGTCATGATTTGAGAAAAAAAGGCAACTATTACCCTAAAGACCTAGTTTGTACTTGAATGCCATTGGTTGATTTAGAAACAAGACCAACCCTCGAGATCTTAATCTGGCAGACCAGAAAAAGGCATGGAATTCGCCAATTTGCAAGTGGTCGACAAATTTCTTTAATTTTGGGTTGCTAATTCTTGTGCAGGAAATGTGAACAGAACAGATGATGACCATTTTACAATCCAGGTGTTGTAGATGTGCTTCCGGTGAATCATATGAGCCTCTGTTAGCTGCTCGCTAATGGGCAATTGCCTATTAGCTGAATGGTTAGCACACTCACCAGTTTTATGGCGGTCACTGGTTCGATTTCCAGGTCGGATAATCTCGACTATTACTACAAAAGTATGTTCTCAAACTATTGTGAAGGTCGTACATTCCACATTTCGTCAAATGTCTGTGACAATCAGATAAAGCAGGCTGACTATGCAATACAATACCTGGTAAGACGGAACACTTGTTTGTAACAGTTCTGGGTGCCCTTAACCCACGCAGTATCGTCTTCCACATTCTGGACATACACACTGCTACAAAACCATGACTTAGAACAAAAATATAAAAATAAACAGACGTAAAATGTCCTCGATGTGATTTTCTCTAATGCGTGACCTTGACATTAAGTAAGCGCCCTCTATAGGACAATATATCATTTTTAAAATTCATAAGTCGGACTCGCCTGTCAGTGCGATTTCCATGTTGCTGGCGGGCAGCAAGAACCTGGAAAATTTGAAGCCACTTTCAACGAACTCTACAGCTTATGATTTTTTCATTCAGACATTTTAGATGTTTTAACACCAAACGATTTATCAGACCAAAAATTGGAGGTAATATGCTTGGTTTGGAAGTTTTAATTTATTTTCCCCGTTTTCATGAATTTTCAATGAGTGCTGATTGTATCAAAGTGGGAGTCACTGCATTAGCCATTCCGTTACAGACACTTAAACCAGAGGCACCTCTAGCAAAGATGTTGAGTTAAGTGTGAATCTACGTCTAAATCAATGGCTGAAATCCTTTTGAAAACACTGAGATTGCGCCGCGATGTCAATGAGCGGGCTAAATTTTTCCTAACGCCCACTGCAGATTTTGAGTACTTCGAATTTTCAGTAGCGTTTTTGATTTTAAACAAAAATTTACACCATTTTTATTCTTCAATGCCATATTTTAATGTCCCTCGTGTTTACCATGAAATGGTTCCCGGCCTGGGCCCCCTCCGCCCTCCCTGGGTGCGCGCATGTGTCCACCGACGTTATTTTCTGTTAACCTACACTGCAAGGGTTCGGATTTACAAGTTTAACACAATCGACTCATTTGCAGACGATTATAAGCTAATCTTGGAAGCAACTGGTGATCGATGTTTCAATGAACATCAAATGAAATTCTGGAAATCATTCTATCTAACCGGCAGTAAAGTGCACTAGCAAGTTCAATCCCTAAGTAACACTCTAGGAAATTAGCGTTCCTGTAAATTTTGACGCAAGATGATGAAATTGAAACAGTTCAATTATTGCCCGCCCACGGGGAGCAACCACTAGAAACTCGAGTGCATGTTCACTTTCAACAAGGATTTTGAACAGTCAACAGAGTACTAATTAAGTACCCCGGAACCGAAAGCTTTAAAAGTGTACCCCTGCAATTCATAACTTTAATATAGTTTTTCATCAAAATGGGCTCACAGTTGTATAGCCCGCCTATCTCCCACTAAAGCAAACCTACGAAAGATATCGCTTATCGAGTCAATTGAGGCATTTTATTCCTTTTCCGAAAACGCATCCTGGTAATTTCCAGACGTTTTAATCGGAAATCCTCAATTGGCCAACACAATAGAGTCAAGTTTACAAGCAAGTCTAAGTGCCACTAGTTCAATGCTGTTTATGAATTGTACGCGCACACAGGGGGCGGCCGGGAGCACCCTCATGGGGCGGCCGGGGGGGGAGCACCCTCATTTGGCAATGTAGACAAAAAAGTCAGCCTCAGAGAAACAAAAACTCCGAAAAAAGTAGAAAACGAGTACACTAAAATGGCAGGAACTACCGAAATTTGGAAAATGCACAATTCATAGCTCTGAACATACCTGTGAATCTTATAGTAAAAAGGTCCACATTCTCAAAAATTCGAAACCACCATTTTTTGTAAATTTTGTGAATGTAATTCAGACGCTAATAAGAGAAACTATCGGCATATCGCAAATAACCCAAAGATAACGCTGCCAAAACGCCGCCGGCTCGCGGAATTTCACAAAGCACAGCGCAGAAAAAATGCCCTCTCAGCGACAGTACAGCTCTCGTTCATTGACCTACACACTGCACACTTACGCGAATCAACCCGGAGTGAGGATGAACATTATTTGCTCAATGAGTTGTTGAAACAAAATCCGCTATTGACCTTTTGGCATCAAACTGACATCGGGATAAGTGAGCAAGCAATTAGTTTAAAAAATATTTCATATAGCTGAAGAAGAGAACTTTCATTGTTGAGTTTGTAACTCTAAAGGTGAACCCTTTGTAATGAATTACCAATAGAAAAAGCCAGTCCCCGTTCACAGAACAACTCCTCGATGGAAGTGACACATTTTGTCCATATTTCTCCCAACAGACATCCTTGCAGGAAAGTGGCATGTCACAACATTAAAAGTCATCGACTCCAAACCTAGCTCAAGTGCCCAGGGCTGCTCTATTTTAGGGCAGGCGAGGCTTGAATATCTGGTCATATACAGGTGGTAAACTACTCGAGCTTTTTTGAAGATTTTGACTGAACCTTGATTTTCTAGAAAATAACCCATTAATTTTCAGCCAAAAAATAACACAGCTGCATGGGCCTTTTAAAAATCTATGAAAGCAATGACAACCACTCTCGGCTTACTCAAGGCGCAGAACTGGTTTTCTAATGCGTAGAACTGGTCATTCGACGAAGAATTAGGTTTGAATTTCGAAGATTTTATTTTCCGAATTCTGTAAAGNAATTGAGGCATTTTATTCCTTTTCCGAAAACGCATCCTGGTAATTTCCAGACGTTTTAATCGGAAATCCTCAATTGGCCAACACAATAGAGTCAAGTTTACAAGCAAGTCTAAATGCCACTAGTTCAATGCTGTTTATGAATTGTACGCGCACACAGGGGGCGGCCGGGAGCACCCTCATGGGGCGGCCGGGGGGGGAGCACCCTCATTTGGCAATGTAGACAAAAAAGTCAGCCTTAGAGAAACAAAAACTCCGAAAAAAGTAGAAAACGAGTACACTAAAATGGCAGGAACTACCGAAATTTGGAAAATGCACAATTCATAGCTCTGAACATACCTGTGAATCTTATAGTAAAAAGGTCCACATTCTCAAAAATTCGAAACCACCATTTTTTGTAAATTTTGTGAATGTAATTCAGACGTTAATAAGAGAAACTATCGGCATATCGCAAATAACCCAAAGATAACGCTGCCAAAACGCCGCCGGCTCGCGGAATTTCACAAAGCACAGCGCAGAAAAAATGCCCTCTCAGCGACAGCACAGCTCTCGTTCATTGACTTACACACTGCACACTTACGCGAATCAACCCGGAGTGAGGATGAACATTATTTGCTCAATGAGTTGTTGAAACAAAATCCGCTATTGACCTTTTGACATCAAACTGACTTCGGGATAAGTGTGCAAGCAATTAGTTTAAAAATTATTTTATATAGCTGAAAAAGAGAACTTTCATTGTTGAGTTTGTAACTCTAAATGTGAACCCTTAATTGTAATGAATTACCAATAGAAAAAGTCAGTCCCCGTTCACAGAACAACTCCTCGATGGAAGTGACACATTTTGTCCATATTTCTCCCAACAGACATCCTTGCAGGAAAGCGGCATGTCACAACATCAAAAGTCATCGACTCCAAACCTAGCTCAAGTGCCCAGGGCTGATCTATTTTAGGGCAGGCGAGGCTTGAATATCTGGTCATATACAGGTGGTAAACTACTCGGGCTTTTTTTAAAGTTTTTGACTGAACCTTGATTTTCTAGAAAATAACCCATTAATTTTCAGTCAAAAAATATCACAGCTGCATGGGCCTTTTAAAGACCTATGAACGCAATAACAGCCATTCTCGGCTTACTGAAGGCGCAGAACTGGTTTTCTAATGCGTAGAACTGGTCATTCGACGAAGAATTAGGTTTGAATTTCGAAGATTTTATTTTCCGAATTCTGTAAAGCAAGCACTTTAATGATGGTGCTATTGACTCATGTGAGGAACGAGTAAGTTTCAAATTATCACATACATAAAAAAGTCATTAATCTATTTTAAATTTTGCTCAGAGATGACTTTCAGGCAATTTCGGAAAGCGCACGGAGACCACGATATACTGAATTTGACAAGCTTGGATAATCCTTACTCGGTAACCAGTGGCGGATTTAGAGGGGGGCCAAGGGGGCCATGGTCCCCCTAAAATTCTTCCAGATTCCATTAGGAAGTGCGGAGGTACGAATGTCTGCCAAACGGGCAAAATCCTGGCTCATGCTGCCCTGCCCCCCCAACTCAAAATCCTGGATCCACCCCTGGTAAACCTTTTCAAGCTGGAAAGTACATCTTTATGTTCAAGCTGACCAATATCATTCAAGCTTGAACAATATTATTCAAGTTTTACAAATATTATACAAGCTTGGCCAATCATCCAAGCTCGGTCAATATTATTCAAGCTGACCAATATAATTCAACTAAAGGTTGGCAAATATCCAAACTTTTAAGTCCTACCTGATATTTATTCATTACTGGTTAAGCACTTCAGTTCAAGCAACTAAGCTGCATATTCTCGGGAACCTTGTTAACCAAACTAATTAAAAAAGATTTTCACACGATGTTCAATCGTTATTGAAAGTTGAATTTACCAAGTGAATAATTACAATCAAACATATTCCTAGATTGTTCGAATCAATCAGCGTGGTTATTCAATACGACTGGCATGTGGCAAGCTTAGCTGCTGCAAGCTTATTTCAGCTTGGAGAACACTAGTTACTAAGAGGGCAAAGTTTTTCAAACATGGACTTCAGTGTAAACAGGCGATTGGTCCACTAACAAGCTTATTCAAGATTTTGAGATGTGCTTTATTTTCACCTAAGACTTATTGTTGAGCAACCTTGTTCAAGCCTACCGAGCAATGTTAGCAAGGGTGAAAGAAAAGTTAAAGCGGGCGAAAATATTAAATAAGGGTTGCGTTCCGACGAGCTTAAGGAGCTTGGTCAAACTGAGCTTGGTAAGGTCGCTAAATTCACGTCGGTTGACCAAAGTCTTGGAAATGGGAATCATGATATGTCACATCCAAACAACAAAGTCCAGTTACTTTGTCCATGCCTAAAACGTACAGCTTACTTGTTCATTTAGGAAACCCTACTCGCAGTGAAAATTGCGATTACGAAATTAGGAGAGCCAGCGAGTTTGCGGAATATTACGGACGCAAACACATAGACTCGTGAAGCCATGTCAGCAAATTACCAGTACCGCATATACCGTGAAGGGGGCACGTCAGTATTTTTTTAATTTTAAAGGTGCATGCAGCAGTACAAAACAAGTTGAGCAAAAAGAAAGGGAACAGTTCAACTGAGTTACCCGTCAACTTCGCTGATTTATTAATAAAATATAATACAGAGCGAAGTAAACAGCACAGGCACAATAATACAGGGGTAGACTAATAAATATACGAATAACCAAAAGCCAAACAAACACAGCTCATACACCCATACACACAACCCTGTTTACAGTATACGGCAGAACTAGGAACGACCTCCAAAGTATCGTATTTTTTCAAAAAGCTAATTTCCACACATCATAGGATTTTAAAAAAAATTCTTTGAGAAAAATTGGAATTTGAAACAAAGACATTGGGATTATCATCCCCCAGTGTGTGGTTGAGCTGGATGAAAGTCTTAAATTATATAGGGACTCAACCAAGTTTCCTAATAGATCTTTTGCACATTTGTGTCTTTGTTTACCTGGAAATATTATGTTCTTCTATCACCTAGTATTCACTGTGAGCTCATCCCTTACTTCTGTTATTTTCTATTAATATATCTGGAAACTAAACCCTTATTTCATTAATAGGGAATTTATAAATTAGCTGGAGCATTGCATGAAAAAGTCCATATGGTATGGCAAAAAGGTATTAGAAAAGTCAGCGATTTCACACGTTCACAAATTCCGTGAAAAGTTAGGACAAAGTAGAGTATATATTTAGGTCTGTTTCATGCAAGGGGCCACAGATTCTACACATTGTCCGGACACCAACAAGCAGGAGGCAATAAATTCCACTGCCACAAAAGAAATGAGGTGACCAAGCTCTACTGGCGTTTTGAGCAATGGGAAGACTACAAAGCATTATTTCCAATATCATAATATAAACAAATCATTAGATTTCATTGGTTAATCACCATTTTGAGTTTTAAATTCCCAAATTAATTTTGCCACATAAGAACCTCTCTTAAAAACACACAGAGTACGAGATGTTCAGATCACCTAGCCAGCCAGGTACACGCAAATAGATGTTTCAAAACACCCATTAGTCTCCCTTAAACTTACACCAATAACCAAGATGATTTCAAACAGATTCAAGTCAGTAACAAGTCAGGCTTATGAACAAAGTAATAACAAAATACCCCTCAAAACATAGAGATCTAAAAGCAAGACATTGTTTCACCATAGAGCTTCTTTCCATTCACAGTAAAATTATGAACACCAGATTAAGGGCTAACAAAACCATTGGTTGAAACATTCAGAACCTTACTAAAAGCCACATAATTTAGTCGTGATAACCAGACAATGGGTTCCTTTCAAATGACATTACTAATGATCATTGCCCAACTATAGGGAAGTTGGCCCTCAAGTAGAATTCAACAGCAATAGATAACATGAAAAACAGTGCACCAGTGTTAACTCCATAACTGGTTGATGAAGGTAGCTTTACACAACACAGAGGATCACAACACAGATGATGTCATCAACAGGGCCGTTCCGGATTACGCAGCGACACTCGAATTTCACTGTATTTACCCACAATGCCACAATATCCGTCAAGCACTTTCACAGCCTCCATTTCACGCCATTGGAATTCGGCATGTCCTTTGTTGTTGTCGTACAAGTTTTTCTCAGCTGCATTACTCGGTTTTTTACTGCCGGGACAAAGGAGAGTTCTATCACTTCTTACTGCAGGATGGTCCTATTCAATACGTGACATGACGTAAACATGACATAGAGTATTGAAACAGGAACACAGATCTATTCATACCACGTCACTGTTTTGATTCAACCAAATTCTCGACTATTCACTAGTGTCTATATGTACCAAATACACCCGTATTTAAACTCATGAGATTACATCCCAAAAAAAGAAGAGCTTTGCATATAGCCACATAATCCCAAGCGCTACTTAACATGGGCTAGGCAAGTAGGTCTCGTATACGTGAATGTCTCCAAATTGAGCGTCACTTGTGGGTTTTTTGTCTATTTTTTAATATATTCTTTTAATATTTAGTGTTTAATTGAAATCAAATCAACATGTATCGTTTTGTAAATGATGAGTGATTCACATATAGGTGGAAGTGCCTAATTCTAGGTACAGACGTCATGCATATTTGTACAAGTATATGGTATTGATTAGCAATTTAGCTTTAGTTTTTTGAGTCTCATGATTCAAACTCTACCATCACAAGTCCAGACTTCTAAGTTGTCTTGATTATTCGTCTTAACTTCCAGCACGAGTACCTCACAATCCATCAACTCTTGTCATAATTTTTCCAACAGAATATTCACGACCTCCTACACGACCAGGTCATGCATGTGTTGATCCACTCTCACTTTCCTTCACTTCCAATATCTGTTGTACCTCTCCATCTTGCCTTGTCACCAAGATACTCACCATCTCTTGACTCTCGTCACCGTCTAACACTTGCTGGCTGGATATGATGCTTGTGGCAGCTGTTCCACTCTCTGATTCATCCACCACCACTGTCTCTCCTTCGCTCGTATGTGCCGAGTGATGCATAGCAGTTAGTGCCAACTGCTGTAATGTATCCAGATTATCTGAGCCTGCCTCGACAGCAGCCACCGCCAAGTGTTCTAGCATGCTGGCATCCAACTCGCCGGCTTCAATCTGTACACTGTCTGTATCCCCTGCAACTACGTGCTGGCCCAGATGTTCCTGAACTGCTGCAAAGTCATTGAATGTCTCCGTGCAGTAGCCACACATGAAACGCTGGTTAGTGGCAAATGTGTCCACTTCCACCGTCTCACCTTCGGCCTCATGACTTCCCGCCAGAGGGCACCGCCTGGCGTGTGCCACCAAGTTGTGCTTATGCTGGTAGGCCTTGCCACAACGACACACGAATGCTGGCTGTCCGTGACTCTGCTTGTGCGCGTACAAGTTGCTGCTTGTCTTGAATGCTTTCTTACATATGGAGCACTCGTATGGCCGGTCCTCTGTGTGCGACACCAGGTGGCGCTGCCAGCCTGTGTAGTAGTAGAACTGCTTGCCACACTGCTCGCACGAGTACTTTGGCGAGCTAGTGTGCTTTGTGCGGTGATCATCGAGCGCCATCTTGTGAAAGAATCCTTGGTTGCAGATGTCACAAGTAAACGGTCGCACACGATCCGCCATGTCCTTGTGGCTTTCCAGGTGCGTTTTCAACAGATGCTTAGTCCAGAATGCTTTGCTGCATATCTCGCAGGAATATGGCCGAATGTTTTCATGCACAGTCCGAATATGGTTCTGCATTCCCTTTTGCTGGATAACTTTCCGGCAGATGGGACACTCTGACTTGGTCCGCTGTGTCTTCTGACCACCGTTATGTCCCGTGTACTTGTAATGCATCTTTAGATCATACAGGGGACCAAACTTCTTGTTACATACCGAACACTCCCACATCTTCTCCTGGTGGTGACGTTCAAAGTGAAGCTTAAGGTCGAATGAGCGATGAGCCTTGTACTCACATTTTGTGCACTTCAAGTCACCTGCACCCACCTTAAAACACTGTCCCAACTTGAAATGATTCGTCAACTGCTTAGAGGTGGCAAACGTCTTTCGGCAACTGGCGCACCTCTTTTGTGGCTTCGCACGTGACACGACCACTTTTCGAACAGGTAATGCCGGAGGCGTATCATCTTTGAGAGTGAGACTAACTGTGGTCGCTCCAAGGTCATCCTGCTGAATATTGAGGTCAACACCAGAAGGCACTTCCAAGAGCTCAGGCTGTAAAAGAAAAGGCAATTAAAGACCTCACTTACCAGACAAGGTTCCAACCAGTGAATATCGACCACTCACATGTATGTTTTCAAAACCACAATCAATAAGAGTTAAATGTAAACAACAGTCAACATGAGGCAAATGATAATGTAAATACATGAGCATAAGTTATGATTAGATTTGCATGTTACTTATACCATGTCTATATGTCACCTATGAAACAGTAATACGATTGCCGAGTGGTTCAACCATCATATCCTTATTCAGAGGACTTATTCTTCTCATCACAGTTGGAAGGAATTCACTTTCCTTTTCCATGCAAGAGACCTTCCCTGACTGAGACTGAATTCAATTTTAGGATGCATTATAACAATGAAGTGTTCCACCAGCAGACGATCCTAATACAAGAGCGAGGCTGAATTAAGCAGCTTTAAACACCTTAACTGCAAATATCTTAGTTAAAATAAATGCTACTTAAGAAAATTTCACCATCATTCAACTTTGACCAGCTCCTACATTTCTATAACTCCCAACACATTACACATGCTGAAATTCAACAAAACCTTTGACAAGGGCAGTAAAGCATTGGTATGCACTCTTTAATTGCACAGCAAACTGCAATGCCTGAAGAGTGATAATTTTAAAAACAATTTAGATGGCATGGTACTAAGTACAAAGTCTAGTCCTGTGAAAACAAGTGGGTGCCATCCATCCTTTACTTAGTAACAAGAGTAACCCAAAGCATTAATATGCGCCCACCGAGTGTATTGCACACCTAAATAAATAACGGGGGCTCATTTCCACTGTGATTGTATTCACGCAATATCAACATCAGTTGTCCAGGCTCACCACATCAGGAACATCATGGACAAATTTCATGAAGATCCACCAAAGAACTTGGAAAATATTATTAAAAGAGAAGCAATGAAAATTTATCACTGGGACACAATCTGACCAAAAATCGACACAAATCATGCTTTCCTCTATAGCAACACTTATGCTAAATTTCACGAAGATGCAAAAATAAAAATGAAAGATCTTGGATGCCAAAACAGACTCAAAATAATTTAAAAATGGCCACAAAGGGGTGCAGAATATGACAAATCCATCACACAATGGAGAAGTAGTCAATCTGTCCAAACGTCGTTGTCAGCTCCTTAGGAACACATCTACGAACTTCCAAGGGATTTAACTAGAGCAGCAGATGCATAAAAATATGGCAGCTAATTTCACAAACACGGATACACTGACAAAGGAAAGCATACTGAAAAAGTCCATAATTCAAAACTAGCAAAGCAACAGTTTTGGTTGCAATAGATTTTGCTTGAATGTTTACAACACTTGACAACATTGGTTCATATAAAGCATGGATCAGTTTTACTTACATTGTCTACACTGTTATCACCCTCGTAATAACGGACAGGTACAATTTTGACATTTTCCTGCAAAAAAGGTGAAATATTGCATAAAGTGAAATAGCCAGCAAGTGCTAATGAATATCAGAACTGTTAGACAACCAAGGGACACTATATCATGCTCTTCTCAGCTTGTTAGACAAGAAAGGAACAGCATATTACAACCCTCCCGGCTTGTTAAAAAACCACGGGATACCATATTTCACCCCTCTAAGCTTGTCACCAAAACGGGGTTTAATGTCCTTTAAGTGAACATGCAGCAAATACATACACAAATACCAAGACAAAATAAAATGACTGGGAACATGGTTCGAAGAACAGACAATTAAAATGAACACAGCGGCACAATACATAAGCTGTACTGAGCTGGATACTACTAATTAGAGAAATGCCTTTGTTTAACCAGAATCGATTTGTTCCCGACACCCAGCTGCACCAATCGTTACAACCCCAACTTAACAACTCACATCCTGTCCCTCCTCTGCCCCGAACTCGTCCTCAGACAGTGACTCCAGATCATCATAGTCTTCACTACCGAGGCCAGACTGTCTCAGTTTCTTGGGCACAGCATACTCGCTCAACCTCCGATTTACTACTCTCCTCCTGCTTGACCGTCGGGTGCCATCTGTGATCTGCCAGCAAATGACGTGCAACAAATTTAATTCTCCATTACTTCTGGCGATGTTTTGGGTACAGTCAATTTGTAGGATGCATGACTTGACATATAGGCGCCTCTGTGTATGACCTCCAGACTATAAGTCGGCCAATACATAACAAGAACACATTTCAATATAAACTGTCAAAGAACTCTGAGGATACTTATGCTAACGTAAAAACTAAAATTGCCACTAGGGGTACAGTGGTAGTCCGAACTGTCCAAAAGTTGTAGGTAGCTGTAGTCACATTTATACTATAAAACTAATTATTGCAAAGATTTCACTAAGAGAGAATGAAAATACAGCTGAGGAAGCAAAAAAGACAAAAATCGCCACCAGGAGGCATCACAGTTGTAACATCCCACGAATAACCATCTTCTTAACAGGAACAAAAAACATACTCGAAAAAATAAAATAGGTGGCGCGAAAGTACATCAAATTCATTCAAAAATGGTAGATTATCCTCATCTCCTTAATAAAAAACTTGTTTGTTTAACTTCACAAAAATCCATTGATGAACTCCGAAAATACAGAGGCAAACACAAACAACTAAAACTGCCACTAGAGGGCACAATGGTAGTTGAATGGGTCTGAAACTCGTCACAAAATAGCTCCAAAGGAACACATCTGCTAAATTTCACAAAGTTCCTCCAAAGGGTTAAGGAGACACAGACGTGGACGCAAAATGAATCAAAATCCCCACTAGAATGCCACAGTAGTCGAACATGCCCGAAAATGATCCTTCAAGCGGATTGGCAGAAAGGCGGACATCAAAAAACAAATTGGAAAAGTAAAAATAATAATAAAAAAACGCCACAAGGTGGCGCAGAATAGACAAAGACATCCGAAAAGGGTGTCGTCGCATTCATAATAGAAACCTATTTGCTAAATTTCATGAAAATTCATCCACGAATTACGAAGATACAAAGGCAACCATAAAAAATTAAAATTGCCACTAGGGGGCACAGCGGTATTGGGATTGGTCCAAAAGATGTCCACATCCATCATCAAGCTTCTTAGGAACACACCTGCCAAATCTCATTAAGATCCTGCAAAGCATTTACGAGATACAGCTGCAGACGTTGGACGCCCAGACAGAGACGACGGCAATATGTGGGTGCATAAAAATAATGAGTGACACCATTATATTAATAGTTTGTTAAAGGGCTGTCACTGGCAGAGTAAGCCAGAGTTGAAACAAGCTGAAGATACTAACAAGATATTATTTACACATCCACCAGTACGTACCAGTAGATGCTCAGTCTACACAAGGACCAATGCACTCACACAAAGATTCCTGGTACCTACCTCCTCACACCCTACTCCACTTTCTCTGCTGTTCTGCTCACCCTCGTCTGGGACCGCGGTTTCCTTCTCTTCAACTTTCCGATCATCTTGAAAAACAATCAAACTTTGTACAAATCACACTTTGTACAAACAAACACGAGAACTTCATTAGCACAGCAATTGAGAAGGTGTATTCATAAATAATCAAGCTTATAACTACACTTAGATTTGACTGACAGAATACAAGACTTATAGTCATCTGACTGTGCCTATGCATACACAAGTTAAAAATTCTAACATGAAGCAAACAAAACTACAGAGCAGAGATGTTTCACAAATTGAGTAATGGGAGGTGGGGGAATAAATTTGCATAAAAATTCTTACACTCATGTTACGTCAGCGGAAATGAAAAGCTGTTTGGTCCTCTTAGATGGCAAAATATAAATCATCTCTTGAAGAATTGAGGTTATTAATGTTTCTTTGTTTAATTCGCACACATCAAGAACAAAGCATCACAACAGAGACATTCAATAGCGACCACCAACCTTTATGAACTTTAGGTGGACGACCTCTCTTCCTCGGAGTGACCAGTGATGGTGGCTGAAGCTCCACGCTTCCACCGTTATCACCAGCCTCTTCCAGCTCATTCGTGACCTGCTCCCTACTGTACTCATCTGTATCTACAACTGATGGAACAACATGAATGAATTCTTGCACCTATCTTTGGTAGAGGCAGTAAGTAAGTTACGGCAATTCCTCCCTAATTTCACACAAAAAGTAACAGAATTGTAATTTTGTTATTTCTCAAATGCTGAATACTATGCTACAAGTAGAAAGTTAATCAAATGTCGCATTATGACACCTTCATGTTACTAAGGTAACACACTGAAATGTTCTTAATATCTATTCCTGTTGAGACATTAGACAAAATAAAGCTTCACTTATGTGCCATACTGTGTACCAAACAGGTGAAGAATAACCGTAACCGCAGATCTCAGCATAAACAAATTACAGATGTAAGCCTAATAAAGTTGGGAAGGGAAATACGAAGAACAGTGTGCTCAACATACATCACTAGCCAGCACATTCAGTTACCACCCACCTGGGGAGTCTTCTATCTCCATGGTAACAGGCAAAACAACCAGGTCCTCCAGCATGAGTCGTGCCCTGTTAACATTCTCCCACTTGCCCTGCACCACACACCAGTTGGTGCCAGTCAGGTTACACGATACGTTACAGCTGTCCTGGACAGAGGCCAGAACTGTAGCAGCGTCCCCAGGTATGTATTGGAATAAGTTGGGGTTGATGACAGCCGCCATAGTGAGAAACACCTGAAATGAGATCACCCACATGTGGACTGACCTAAAGCTACAGCCTCTGTGGACTGACCTAAAGCTAGAGCCTCTGCTGCACAATCACACTCTTCCATCATTCTTTTTGTCTTTCCAGACTTAAGCAATTTGCGAAATTTCAGACAAACCTAAAATTATAATAGAAGGCAGCTTATTCAACTGGCCAACACTGTTGAAATGTACTCACTTCATCAGTTGGAGTTTGATATTTACTGATTTGTTTTGATTAAGTCATCCTAAATGGTTCGAAATTGTCCAAAGGGTTAAATTCATCAACACGAACAATACAATGGTGTCACCGGGTAAGTAAATCCTCGTTTGTTTTCCATCTTCA
This sequence comes from Phoronis australis, assembly GCA_002633005.1. NCBI lineage: Eukaryota > Metazoa > Phoronida > Phoronidae > Phoronis > Phoronis australis. Next base: position 213,150 of record NMRA01000499.1, on the reverse strand, counting down.
AACTGGCCTAATACCTGAGTGTCCTAATGAGCCTGGTGCAAGAAAAACTGTTTTCGGAAAATTTACAGGAATATTTTTGAAATAGCACGGTGCAATTTATTAGGTGTCTCAAAAATTTATCAATCTTATTTTTTGTGACAACAATTAAATTAACCTGAATGAAAATTACATCAGACTCAAGCATTTTCAACCAAGATAAATTGATGAAATGTCAATTGGTAGATTAATAACAATTTCAGAGTACATTTTAATTTAACACTGTGAAATAGCTTTACTGGAATAGCTCATGGACTTCAAGGGACATGTTCACAGTGTCTGGGAGATTCAGCTATATTTACAATGAGGTAGTCGGGGTCTAACATTATTTTCAACATTTATTATGAATAATACAATACAGAATAATAAGAGTTAAGCCCAGAAAGTGCTTAAACAAAGCCTTATGTCTGGGCGAATTAATCAAGAACAGCTACAGCTCGTCACTGACCTCTGTTGGCCTGTGACACTCAAGATGTGCCGAGAAGCTGCTCCTCCTGTATACAGTCTGTCCACACTTAGGGCAGTGGTAGTGAGGCGCTCCCTTATCACACGTCTTCAGACATTGAACGACAAATTTTCCTAAGAAACAACAAAGTAGATGCATCAACAGCCCTGACCAGTGACATCATCACTGTAGTCCAATCATTACTATTATTATAAGTCGGCACTTCTGCATGGACCTTAAATCAGGTCGGATAAACGTTAATACAACTAACATTTAAAAAAAAATATTGCACATAATTATTTTAGTTATTTCCAGCCACCAATCTCAAAATCCAACCACTAGACAATACCGATTATTTCTGTTTCATATTCAACAGTCAGATTATACACAACAAATAGAGAATTGTGTTCTAAACTGAAGACGGTTTAATATACTGCCTCAGATGATTATTTTCAACTGATCTGAAGTTCATTCAAAATGTTTTGACAACTAGCAACAGGGCTGCCACAAAAAAGTGAAAATTCATCTACTCATGAGGTCGCTAACATATAAAGAATTACAACCAAGCCAGTATTCATTGTGCACAAAAAGTACAACAGTTTTACAGAAACAGCATTTTCTTTACCACATCTACTCAGGAATAGGCCCACCCAACTTTTGTTATTCTCTCTTATAAAACTATCTGCTCGAGTACAAGCCCATCTTTTTACGCCCCCCATTTTTCAGAGCTCCCTATTTACGAGCCCGTGGGATTATACCAGAACGGAAACATTGATTTTGAATTCTCAACACTCCAGTCTTTTCCCACTCACCTCTGTATTCCACTCTACTTTTCCAGTGGACTGCTACGTGTTCCCTGACCTGAGACAACTTAGGAACAGGAGGGAATGTCTCTTTGTCACAGAGGGGACAATGGAACAGTCCACAGTTACACGTGGCCTCAGTGCAGCGTACAGTCTGTATACTGGACAGACTTTGGAAACAGGTTTCGTGTTCCTGTCAATACAGTGCAGAGTTATGACATAGCAGAAAGCAATGACTGTGTGAATGCAAGGTGTCAAACTGTGGACTAAGTTCAAATCAAAATTTTTCTATTCTGCCTCTACATAATCTCCTATAATTCTGACTTTATATTGATTTTGAACATTTCGTAACTTGTTTTAAGCCACACTGCCATATTCACTAAAAGTTGGTTACATCATTGAACAGTGGCAATTACACAAATAAAAATACTTAAAAAGCTCAACTATCAAACTAAAGACAACAGAACTGTTGCTTTTGCCCATTGCGTTACTTGGTAATAGAAATTTCTTGTTAAGTTTATCCAATGAATAGTTGAATCTCTTCCAAAGATCTATCAATTCAACAATTTTTAATGAAGAGCAAAACAGATTTGGTGGCATGTCCAACCATCACCATAAAGGACGGAAAATTATTAATCGCCTGGGCCCAGTTGCATAAAATTATACGCCTTATAGCAACAATGACATCGCATTATCACGTGTCACGTTGTTATTGTTGAACAATGCACCTGACGTCATACAACAATCTAACTTATCCAGCGGATAACTTTTGAAGTTTTATGCAACTCAGCCCAGATGTTATTATTCAGCTTGAAACCTATGAAGTTAAAAAAACATTGAATGAACAATTATCAAACAACACAACAGCAACATTAAACCCGACTTCTGCCACCACCATTTTGTTTTTAAAACCTTTCCATCTCTTCAGTTTCCAACGCACAAATACTATTCTGTATCTCGCCTCAAAAAAAAACTTCTATACCGAAGAGATAAATCAAACAGGTCAACTCCTTTTTGAAAACACACGAGGAAGGACCAGTGTTACCAGTTTACTGCCACACAGAACACTCGTCGGAGTTTAAGCACAGAAGTTCATAAGGCCTATCCGCACTATACGAGTTCTCAGCTGATTCAGAAACACTCTATCTTTCAACTAAAAGTGACATATATATGTCAGGAAACAGTTTCTTCTAACCGCTCACATTGCTCTGCTTTTATGCATTATTTTTGATTTGCCACGACACGATTCAGCAACCAGCTGTTGTCGCTGCATTATAGAGAAAACGCAATATGGACAGGCCTAAGCACATCTCTTCTCGAGTGTAAAGATCCTTGTTCTCTGCGATAATAGAATTCACAGAATCTGACTTTTTTCAGCAGAATTAGAGATTGTGAAGGAAATTTTAACATTTCAGAAGCATATACCGCAATTCTAATGTTTTTAATTTTTAATTTATCAAAAATTAAGAACATAATCCAATAAATTTGACATATTCTGGCCACAAATTGATCGATGACTGTTTTGAAGCAGACATCTTTAAGTAACAAATCATTCTTTCTAAAGGCGATGCTGCTCCTTTTCTAGTGTGGAGACAAACCTGGCGTGTAGCAAGTTGTCAATAAAACGGAGCAGTGGCTTGATTCACCAGAAAAAGTTTGGTAATTTCCGAATTCTTCTTCACTTTGAAAAATAGTAAAACGGAATTTGATAATATCGGTATATACAATGGAAAAACACAAATGTCTGCTAAAATGGTTTTCTCTGTTTTTGTTAATGGAAAACCAGAGTCTCTACTGATTTCAAGTATAGTCTTACAGCAAATGTCTTAGTACTGTCACTAGCTGGACTGCTGCAGACAATTGTTTTAGGATCTTCGCTGTTACTGTGATTATCAGCCATTCTTACTGGTTCTGTTCACCTGTAAATTAAAAAACACAAGGTGAAACTATACGATACGTCATACATCATGTCATAAGTCGCTCTGTAGAACTGCTGAGGTTCGCAATCTCATTTCAATGTGGCTTGTGTTAGGGGTCAAACAAAGAATGACCCCGATTAGAGGTCAAGCAGCAGCCCATCAAAGAGATCAACAAGCCCGTCATGAAGTGACGAGATTGCACCAAACCTCGACACACTACAGCAGCCTTGAGGAAGAACAGTTGAACGGAGAATCCTTGAAAAAAGAAATTGGCTAATAGGTGGCACTCTATTTCGAGACACTCTTCACAACCAACTCAATCTATAACTTTAACAGCAATACAACATTACAATTATGGATAGAACACCATTTCTTTCAGCACTAGAAACTAGTAAGGAAAGGAAGAGTGTAGTTTTTAATGTCATTAATTTTGCGTCAGATTTTGGAAATACGATATTATCCGATACAAAGAGTCCCTGATTATCCCGAGAATCAATTACTCCCGCTGAACAGAAAACCCATTATTCAGTGGTAGTAACTGATTCTCAAATCAACTTTAAATCAGGGAACCACCTAAGGGATTATTACCCAGATTTCATTGGGTCATTTGTTACCCAAATTGGTGCGAAGTTCTATACCACTCCAGCTTGGGCGCTTGGCATGATATTGATAAGGGCTGTCACCTGGCTATAGTTGATGAGAATGGCATATACAGTACTCCCTTTTTATTTATAGTGTACACCAGGTGAGTTCTAAACAGATCAAGATTAGCTCCCATGTTTCTAACTTAATGCTTTTGCTTAGCCTAAGTAGCACTTAGCAGCTTAGCAGGACCCCAAAGAAAGAATCTGAAACAAAGTTGACAAATAACCAAGGTCAATCTACAGCCACCAAAATAAATTAGCAGACGCTAACCGTTATGTTATTGAACAGAGTAAAATAAAACAACGGATGTTCTTATTGTATAGCACAATACACTTCATAATGATCGACTTTTGGGAGCAAACAAACCCTCAAATTTCTACCACTTTAAAACACAAACGAATATTTGACCGATGGCTTTAGCGCCATAGTTGAGTTTACTTAATTTAGCAATTCTAGCTATGATAATAAATTACTAATAATAACTATTAAATTATTATTACTTCTTTTTTGCTCTTTTAAAATATATTAAATGTATTTTTTCATATTTTTGGGTTTTCAATTTACACTTTGTTTTCAAATGTAGTTTTATCTATTGCAGTAAACTTGGATGAAGTTGTATTTTCTATACACTCATTAATCTCGCAAGTCATCGCGTTATAACACGATCATTTGTCAGAGATATGGAAAATTAGAAACTGGGTTGACAGGGTTCTTTGGTAAGACTTAATTTTCTAATCATTAGGGCATGGCCTTTCGATTTACTGTCTTGACTAGTCTACACAGTGTGATAATTTTAGGTGGTGTTGAATTTTTGAAATTAAGACTGGTCGACGACTGGAGTCAATCTCTGTTACAGCTTGCTGGATGTCAAATTTGGCTCGACTCTTAGACTAGAGTTTTAGCTTTGGTTTCCACTCAACCAAACCGCTGCCCGGGACTGTAGACACGTAAATAAGTATTTTCGGGGACTGCTGACGAAATTAGTCTAATTGTGATGTGTGGATCTCGACCATTATCAAATTATTGTAGTGAAAAATCACCAAGACCCAAGTCCAAGTTTCGAACCTGGTACTTGGCTTGCTTCGTCAGGCGTCCTAACCAGTCGACCAAAGAGCAATTGCCTGTAGATCTCTTCCTGCTGTAGGCGAATGATTAAGAGTGGACTTGATATTACAACACTTACTGCAGGTTCACCACACTCTTCCCCACCCACTGATTAGGGCTAGCGGCCCCCTCTTCATCCACATCCTCCTCAGCCATGGCACTATCAAACTTAGGAGGCTGTCGTGAGTATGTCCAGTTGATGGGCGCCAATTTAATGAGAAATCACCTAGTCCAAGTTTCGAGCCCGTTATCTCTTGCTTCAATGCCAGGCGTCGTAAACAGTCGACCAAAGAAGAATTGTCCATAGGAGAGTGATTAAGAGATGACTTTACTACACTCACTGTGCAGATTCACCACACTCTGGTGGTGTCAGTTACCAGGGGTCCATTTTAAAGTGGTTGCCTCCATAGTAATAGGATGACATGTATACATGAGATAGTTCTTTAAATTATGATCATTTTCCCTTTATTTTTAATCAAAAGATGAAGATTTGTTCAATTATGTAATAACTTGACCATGATGTAGACCTAATTTGACCTTGAGTATGAGCTCTGGATAATGTCATTGAAATAATGTCAGCAAGCACACATGTTTTCTCAAGGCTAAAAATGTCCACAAGAGCATGTGTTCTTTTGAAAATGATATGCCGTGGCAATTACATCACCCTGTATGACACTGGCATACAGGGGCAACAAAAAGTTACTCATCTCAAAATTACATTGAGTGAAACATGAATATACACATCGAATTATGATTAACACACACCGACTCTGGAGACAATGTAGTCAACATAATTTGAACGTATTTATGAAAATCTGTGGTGATTCGCTTGATCTTTCGTCACCGGGTGCCATTTAGAAGAAGTTACGCGAAGTCTTTCTTACTGACAAACAAAGAGTCCAAGGGACACAAATCTTACAACTGGATATCTTCCCATGTTACATTTTATATGTGTCACGTGCAAGGTCACGCACTTTACTCAGTCTCATGCTTGTCCTTGCCTAACTTATGTGATATCAACTGAAATTCTCTGTGGTTATTGCGCACGCTGAAAAAGTAAACAGCAACCAAAAAACTGGAGTTGGAGTTCTTTGCCAAAGTCATCTTAAATTCCGCAGACCAGCTTTGTCGTAGATATGTGTAGAACCAGAAAAAATCAATGAAGAAAGTAAGTGCATTTTTAAGTGACAATGGGATCTTTGCATGCCAATGGTTTTTCTTGGTATTAGAAGCAAAACAACAATTTCAATGAAATTCTGATTTTAATCACATTGACTGGAAGTCAATACGCGACAGGTTTCATAAATTAACCCTTTTTTTGGATAAGTTGCGAAGTGTTCGCCAAGGTGGCTGACTAGTTGACCTTGCTTTATCATCGCCATTTCCACTCAGAATTTGTCATTTGTTAGCATAGTTAGCTGCTATGCTTCGTAAACTTCATAGGAAAGCCAACTTTTAATGGGAATGGCTAATGTTACTAATGAGTACTCCAGTAGCTTTGAAAATTGAGATATAATTTCTGCATAAGTAATACCATCAATTCATGTTGATAATGGTGTAAGGAGGTAGTTTAAAAACAGTTACTTGAGCTTGGTAAGTTTGGTAGATTATATTGAGATAGGATAACGGTAATTTTGGCCAAGTAAGATTGGTGGAATACACCGAGATATGATAACTCATAGTCCTTGTCTTATTTCAATGCCAAAAAAATGTTGTATGTAACAGCAGTGAGATTTGTTTTATGAATTACAAGATCCGTTGATACCCAATGTTGAATGAATGCAGGACATAAAAAATGTCAATGTAAGTTGTTGTGCATTCTAAAACCCATTGATGACTCTAATCAGAAAAAAAATGTCTTGCAAATTTATAAAATCATTGCTTTGTTATCGTTAATTCCATGTGTCATCTCTAATCCGTAGTACTTACAAGTTGACTAATCATGCAATCAATAGATGCATTCAATGTAATTACATTTTAACTGAGGGTATTGATAAACTGGGTCTTGCGTTCATTAGTGTGGCACATTAGTAAACTTGGTGAAGAAATGATTCATTTCAAATACGCTGTTCATATTTAGGAAAAGATGTTTTCCAATATTTTCTTTGCAAATGTTCATAATTACAAGTTTGTCTGTAGAATACTGATAAACTCATGCTGATAAGAGGTCACGGGCATTATTTGTCGGGGCGTACCACTCTCTAATAATTGTGGATTTATTTGGGCAAAGAAAGGAAAAGTTGGCCAAAGAGATCCATCAATGGAGGGTTTCATCGCCACCCTGAATTACACCTAGGAGCCAGTGTCCAGTTTCCTAACTTGTTATAACACCTGGACAACAGAGCTACAAGGATTTAACCAATTTTTTGAACCGCAACAGCTTTGTTCATGAAACGTATGGTCTATGATTGGTTCAGTCTGTTATACAATTACAAAAATTGCCTCCGCTTAGCGACGAATAATGAAGACCTATTTCATTTTTACTCAAAGTCAAAAAACTGCAATGGCATCAATTCAAAAACCATTGTTTTGAGTAGACAAAAGAACAGAAGGTTTATAATAGTAAAACTTGAGGTGTTTCTGTTGTGATGAGTTGAGCAGCCTATATTTGCTTGTCAAGTTAGTTCCTTGTGAGTTGGTTCATTTTGGTTGTCAGTCCACACTTCTGAAATATCAAAACGTTTCTTTACTGCTTGTGAAATTTGACCCAAGTGAATTGTTTTCATTAAATGCTTTTGAGATATTCAACAACTACTGTTGTTAAAAAACTTTTTAGTGAAATGTAATGATGTAGTAATTGAGAATGAAAAGTGATATAATTGCCATCATGAATTTTCCCCTTTATTCAAGAGTACTAGTTCGTTTGACAAATTTTCTGCTTATACTCTCCTGTACATTTCAAAGCGTTTTTAGCGTAGACACAGTAAAAATTTGGCCAATTGCAGCTGACACCCCCCAAAGTAAAACTAATAGTTTTGCTCCTGGGATGTAATGTAACCTTAAAAAGGATGTGATGAATGAAAATAAAACAGTTACTGGATTAAAGTGACGTTGCGCCCATCTCTCATGGGCTTCAGCAGGCTGGTGATTGGCTGGAACTAGGCATGCCATGCGACTGAACATGTGACAGTCGGCACAGGAGATTTTAATCACGTGGTTGCAGATTGGCGATAGCGTGAACCGCAGACCTCCACGTCTGTTCAGAGATTAGAACACCCCTCTCTGAACGGACATGGAGGCCTGTGGTTCATGCTGTCGCCAATCTGGACTCACGTGATTCAAGATTTTCCGTGCCAATTTGTCATGTGATCAGTCACATGGCATGCCCTGTTCCAGCTTATCACTAGCCTGCTGAAGCCCATGACAGATGGGCTCAATGTTGCTTCAATCCAATAAGTCCAGTAATTTTGTTATTTGCATTAATTACTTGCAACCAAATGGATGCCTCAGAATGTCCACTCAGTGACTTAAAGAGGAAGTATAAGATATAGTGGGGAGCTCAAAAGGAGTGTTCCTAGATGGGTGATTTCACAATCCTGTGACGTATAGCCGTAAATTCTGTTACATTTTTTTTTTAAATCGAATTAAAAAGTTAATGTCTTTATATTTGATTGAGTTGCTTCCATGTTGTTGCTGATTTCAGGGACCATGGTTAGTAATGCAAGGTAGGTGACCATACAGACAGAGATGAGTCAAAAGGGAGGTTCTGGCAGCACCAGTGTGGCACCACCAAAAGTGGCCGCTAAACCTCACATAACCAAGGTGGATGGGGCTAAGTCCTCTCATGAATTCAAGTCAGAAAAGCGTGAGAGATCAGCCAAGGCAGCTACAGACACCAAAGTGCATGAGTTGCCTCAGCAAGTATGACTGGTTTTATTATAAGCTTCTCTTAAATTGTTCCACGCACAGTAGCACTGTTTACACTTGACAAGTAATTATGTTATAGCTGACATGGAACGAATTGACACGGTGCAGCTCAGCAGCTATGTGTGTACAAACAGAATTTGACACGGATCAAGTTTTCACCGCGGTCTCAATTGTGTCACCAGTTTCTGGGAAAGAGCAACTTGCACCCAATCATCTCGTTTCGTATCTACTATACGTCTAAGCATGAGACTGGCACGGCAGAAGCGATCCTGTTATGCTATAGTGAAATCCTCTGTGGAACTGAGTCAGTTCACTTTTACACTTCAAGAACAACTAGATCTTAATTGCATTGCTCTCGTTCAATAATAATGTGGAGGTCTATTTTGTTGATTATGGAATTATTCTGATTACTCAGTCTTGTGTGCTGATAATCTCCCATACAATCTCTTTCTCAGCTGGTCTTACAGTTGTTGATAATTCATAGACTGACGTATGTGTAAATGGTATGAATTAGTGCACAACTGTATCTTGTACTGGTGAATATGTATATTTTACCCTAAAATATTGCTTACTGTTGTATTTGATCCTAAAGTTGAAATTTGCTCATTGTGGAATGATTCTATTCGTATGAGCCTTTGTAGTTACTACACATTCAAATATTGTTAAACAAATACATGATCTGGGCAGTGCAGTATTTCAGGTGTGGTATTCTTGTTCATGAGACCCTGGTTCAAGCCCCAAAGTTTTTCAGTTATCAATTACGAATTAACTACCGATTATTTCAAGCTTAGTATTATGTTATATGTACCAGCCGTAGTTGCCCAGTTTTAATTTAATTTTAACTTGACCGTTTTAGTCATTTGTCACTATGCTACTCCTTATAGATTCACTTTGTTGTATTTATACAAGTCACAAATAGAATCAACATGTTAACCTGTCAATATGTAAGCTTGTTACAAAGGGCCTAGCACATCGGAAAATTTCCCTCAGATCTGGCTTGTGTTGCGCCAGTTTTGCCAAGCATCTACTTTCTGGAGCACTGCTTTCATTTGGTTCTGTTTCAAAAGGAGTGCCTAGTGTGCATGGTCATGTAAAATGGTGACGTAAATACGTCCACCATTATGGTTGCTCATTTGCAAATTTCTAATAGTACTGAATATTTGTGTTGTCAGGTGCATCAAATGCAGATCCACATGGCAAATTTCTAATAGTACTGAATTTTTGTGTTGTCAGGTGCATCAAATGCAGATCCACATGGCACCAGAGAATGAGTGGGAGGCTAGGGAACAGATGTGCCTGCAGGAGTTACAGGAAGCTCGGACACGTGCCGCCCAGATGGAGAAGACCATGCGTTGGTGGTCGGACTGTACTGCCAACTGGCGTGAGAAGTGGAGCAAAGTACGCAATGAGCGGAACCGGGCACGGGAAGAGGCACGCCAGCTGCGGTCCAAGCTGGAATCTGCTGTGAAGGAGTGTACTACGGTGAAGCGAGAGAGACAGGAGCTGACAGCGGAAGTGGAGACATTGAGACGCCAGCTGGAATTGAGTCAGAATGGTGCGGTGGAGCGGGAGAAAGAGGTTGTGTCAGATCTGGCCTCCACCAATAGTAGTGTCAAGTCTGGTGGCCTCGCTGGAAAAGACGAGGACACAACTATGGTAGGCCCAGATGAGGCCAAGTCAGACATTGACTTTCTGGACAAACTACTGCAGCAGCAGCAGCAACAACAGAGTAGTGGAGATGAGAAGAGTGGTGGTTCCATTAAATCAAATGGTAATATGAACTCTGCTGGTGGGGACCGACAAAGGGCAGGTGGTCATCGGGGTCTAGATGACCCCTCTAGTGGTGATGATAGCTTAGCAGAGCAGAAGGTGACGCTAGCCAGTCTGAGGCTGGAGGAGGCGGATAAAACACTGCGTGCAGAGCGAGAGTAAGTAATGATTGTAAATGGAAAGTAATGCTGTTTGGTGGTGTTTCTACATGTCCTTCACTGGTTTGAAAAATGTAATCTTAGTGTAAATGCTGTAAATAATTGAAAAATTCACAAGACTCTAGGTAATTAGCTGCTCAGAGAAACTGGTGTGTATCTTATTCCAAAGTGCGATTATCTTGTCTGAAGTTTTTATTTTTTGCCCTATTTTGAAACTGCAAATTTATTACATTAATCATTTTGCTATTGCCTGGATGACGCGACCAGTTTTTAAGCATCCAACTTCTGAGGAGGCTGAAGATATTGAAAATGTGAGTATATGTTATCATCAACTTTGAATGTTGGTTCCTCTCAAAGGTATGGGTACCTGGTGATTGCTTGACCCACTGAAAAATGGACAAAACATGATGGAGTCTGTTTTAATTTCTATCAAGAAGGAAAGTGTTCAGAAATGATCTCAGAACAGTGAAGTATTGGAGATTGAAGCACATTTGTATTTTCCAGCGAAAAACACCGACTCGTAAGAGAAAGTGAAAAGTTGCAGTCGGAAGTATGTAACCTAAAAGGGAAACTTGATGAAATGAAAAGGTCCAAGAATGAGACTTTACAAGAGGTAAGATTTGCCTGACTGGCTGCTGTGGAACCCTTGTGTAGCATGCAGGTTCAGCATAATGTTACTGCTTCATATATGTATAGCTGCTATGAACCCACTTGCCGTCACGCAATAAATGTTTGCATTAGGCAGTCTGGCACAATGGACAAATCCTATTCTTGTTCTTTACTGACATCAGGAAGGATTACTGATCTGTTGAAAAACTGTCATGTTTTTATTGTTGAGTCCATGGTCTGCATGGGTCTGCCAGGTGAAACCATCTTATTGAATCTGGTGTAAAGCAATAGTGAGGTGTGTGTTCTTCACTAGCCCAGAAATCATTTTGAATCTTGAGTAAGGAACAAATTGGCATCTATTTACAATAGACTGTGGTCTAAATCAAAAGTTTGACTAAAGGCAATATCGATGTTTAGGCTTTTAGTTGTTGATTCCTAAAGACGTTAAATGTGAATAAGTGAAGTGGAAGTGTTTGCTTTTGATGAGTTCACTGTTTAACAGTTGAGTGTTTTGCAATTGATGACATATTAAACTGTTTTTATAGTTAAACAAGCTAAAACTCGAACACCAAGAACAACTGAATCGGGTTGCGCTGGATTTGGAGGACGAGTCATTCCGAGGCTCAAGCATGGATAGGAGGCTAGCTGATCTCAGGGCTGAGGTGAGGACAGGCTGAATAAGGGAGCATGTCCTTGATCAATGGGGCTTTTCTGGGAACAAGGGGTGCATCTCCTTGAATAAGGGTTGTATGTCCTGAACAAGGGTGCTTGTCTCAGAACAACTTTGCTTGTCCCTGGACAAGTTTTGGATGTCCTTGAACGAGGGGCACTGTATGCTTGAACAAAGGGTGGATGTCAAAAAATCTAGGGGAGTGTGTCCATGAACAAGGACTACATGTCCATGAACAAGGTATGCATGTCCCTGAACAAGGGGTGCACATCCCTGAACAAGGGATGCACGTCCTTGAACTATGGGCGCACGTCCTGAACAAGGGGCGCAAGGGATGAACGTTCCTTAGAAGGTGCACATGTCCCTGATCAAGGGGTGCCTGTAATAGAATTTTGCATTTTAAGATTAGGTTAAAAAAGCACAGTTGGTTTGATCATTTTGAAAGCTGCTCTCACTGACCAAAAAAAAAACACCTGCCCAACTGCGGTCGAATAAATTTCAGCCAAGGTCTTTTTTTTGAAAGACTGCTCAAAGCACTTGAGCAAGGTTTGATTTTCCTAGCCATGAGTACACAAAAAAGTCCCGCATAAATTTTGCTTGTCTTAAGTGATTTTCATTTTTGAAAAAGTGAGCTAAAAATATGGCACTGCCGACATGGGTTTTCAAAAAAACACCGGATATTAGTAGCAAACTTGCTATCTTATCTTTCTTTGTTTTTGATTGAGTTAAAAACTTCATCAAGTGAAATGTAATGCAAACCAGTTCAGTCAGAACTTTCTAAAATTATACATGATATTAATTATTTTTCAAAATAAAAACATTTATAATTTAAAGTGAATTTCTGGTGGTGTACTAGCAACCTTACCAAAACACATGAACATAAAATTTTTATTTGTGAAATGTATCTAATGTTTGTTGGTGATGTATTGGTCTCTTCTTCACTCTGAGCTGGTCATGTCTTAGTCCTTCATGTACGGAAGAACTCCCCCCTTGGTTAACTTAAGTTTGAATTCATTAAAAATCGTGATCTGAAATTAAATCTGATGTCTTTGTATTTGTGCCTGTTCTAGATGGGAATTGTTTCAGTCTAGCATGTAGGCATGTCGTTCAAAGGTTGAGACGAGTATCACACTCGGTGATCCTTTGTGATGACAGTTTTGAAGTCGCGAGTTGCTTTGTTTTAGTTGGAAAGGCTGCAGGCTGAGAACGCCACGGAGTGGGGGAAGCGGGAGAGATTAGAAACAGAGAAGCTTGCGTTGGAGCGAGATAACAAGAAGTACAGAACACAGGTCAGCGATCTCGAGGAGGAGCTGGAGAAGAAGAACAGGCAGACGTCTGTCATGTTGGACTCGGATGTCAAGGCGCTACAGAAAGATGTCCATGAAAGAAATAAGGTAAGTGAGGGCAAGGATTTGATGCTTTCTTTGAATTGTTAAAATCCACTGATTGTGGTGCTTGAAATATCTAGTTTTGAATTGCATACTGGCAGTGCCCACCCCTTTCAAAGATCATGACTTATTTGCGCACTCTCTAGTCAATCACAAGTCATTTATTTTTATGAGGTCGTGACCTCAGGTCAGTTGTGACTGTATTGAGACATATTGCAGGAGGTGTCTGATCTCAAGCACAACAACAACAAATACAAGAAGGTGCTGCAAGACAAGACCACAGAGCTAGAGCATGCCAAGAGGAGGGCGGAGCAATATGAACTTGAGGTCAAGAAGCTAAGGTCAAGGGTCGATGAGTTGAAAAAAGAGCTGGCTGCTGCTGAGGATGAGGTAAGGAGGGTGGTGAGAAGGGTACTAGGGAGGGGTCAGCACCCTGAGATGAAAGGGAACATTGGGGATGGGGTGAGAGGAGTTGAGGGGTGTTAAAGGGGGACACTTTTTATGTGAAATAAATATGCAGGTGTTGCTGGTTCATTAAAGAACTGGTGAATTCATGAATTCTTTAGGACAGGTGTCTTTGTTATTGTGCATATTCTATACATTATTGTATAACATATTCCTTCAGGTAAGTACTCTATATATTATAGTATGTCATTGACTTCCGGTGAATAATCTGTATATTATAGTATTAGAGGTCGAAACTATTATAGTATGATGTTGTTTACATCAGGTGAATACTCTTTATACTATAGCATTACAGTTGGATACAGTTTATATTATAGTGTTACCATTGGANAAATCCACTGATTGTGGTGCTTGAAATATCTAGTTTTGAATTGCATACTGGCAGTGCCCACCCCTTTCAAAGATCATGACGTATTTGCGCACTCTCTAGTCAATCACAAGTCATTTATTTTTATGAGGTCGTGACCTCAGGTCAGTTGTGACTGTATTGAGACATATTGCAGGAGGTGTCTGATCTCAAGCACAACAACAACAAATACAAGAAGGTGCTGCAAGACAAGACCACAGAGCTAGAGCATGCCAAGAGGAGGGCGGAGCAATATGAACTTGAGGTCAAGAAGCTAAGGTCAAGGGTCGATGAGTTGAAAAAAGAGCTGGCTGCTGCTGAAGATGAGGTAAGGAGGGTGGTGAGAAGGGTACTAGGGAGGGGTCAGCACCCTGAGATGAAAGGGAACATTGGGGATGGGGTGAGAGGAGTTGAGGGGTGTTAAAGGGGGACACTTTTTTGTGAAATAAATACGCAGGTGTTGCTGGTTCATTAAAGAACTGGTAAATTCATGAATTCTTTAGGACAGGTGTTGTAGGAGCCATGGGCATTGAACACACGGGATAGTCGGATATGATACGTTTATTCTCAACAAAGTTGACGTTATGCTTACTGTCCGACAAGGCCAATTTCACTGAAACAAATATAACGAATGATAAGTCTTGGGAAATACAGCATTCACGTTACAATACAATATATTCCACGTAATACAGCATGGGCTAATTAAACAGTCTTACACAATACGAGAAACAGCCAGTGAATTCTACGGTAATATGCGAAAAAATAGTATAAACTTACAATGATATAGGCTCTAGGCTCCATAAAAACATCGTTAGCGTTGTACGCGTTACCAGTATAGCGGTTCATGTCCAGAAGGCCGGATAGGAGCAGAACGTCGGTTATATAAGAAGCTTTAGCCAATTGACACACGTAGTATGACGTAACCTTACGCACTATAAAGTAAAATAGTGCATCAACAGGTGTCTTTGTTATTGTGCATATTCTATACATTATTGTATAACATTATTCCTTCAGGTAAGTACTCTATATATTATAGTATGTCATTGACTTCCGGTGAATAATCTGTATATTATAGTATTAGAGGTCAAATCTATTATAGTATGATGTTGTTTACATCAGGTGAATACTCTTTATATTATAGTATTACCATTGGAGACTGTGTATATTATAGCATTACACGTGGATACAGTGTATATTATAGTATTATGGTTGGATACAGTGTATATTATAGTATTATGGTTGGATACCCTGTATATTATAGTATGTCATTGTTCACTTTAGGTGGATACTCAAACCAACAATGTTCGCAAGCTGCAGCGCACTAATGAAGAGCTTCAGGAGGAGAATGAGAATCTACAGGTACAGATGGATCATCTGCAGAGCAGGTAGGCGGTCATGACTGGCCAATGGTCAGGGATGTGGTCAGTGTCATAAGAGGTCAGGGACCAGGGATGTTGCAGTATTCACTGTTGCAGAGGATGCTAATGAACGAGTTGTTTTCAGTGTTTTATTTAAAGTTTCGAAGAGACAAATTTCATTTCTGCTGACACTATGTGAAGACTAACATAGAATTGGTGCAAAATTGGGAGAGCTACATGAGCTATCAAGGTGCTCATTTTTTACGTGTTTGGATAGGCTTGCAAAAACCTCATTGTAATTTTTTCAAAAGGATATTTACCATTGCTGGATGTGTTTTTTGTTGTTATTTTAACTGGTGATTGTTTTTTGAACATAATTTTTAGTGCTAAAGACGCTGCATTTTCGGAGGGTGCTTGGGATTTCCATTTTTGTGCGTAATGTATTTTTTTATTTCTCATGTTACAAGTGACTGATTTGAACGTGATCAATTCTTGACTTAATAGCTGAAGCCGAATTGCTTGATTTCAGGTTACGTAGTTCTGAGAAGAACGTCGACTTGTTTACAAAAAGAGGACCCGCTCACAAAACATACGAACCTGCTGAAGACTCCACGACGGAAGCTTTTGATACTGATGATGACAGTGCTCAAGAAGTTCGATAGATGCACGCGTGCAATGACTGCCCTGTCATGTTGCGTGCTTATTATTGGTCATAATGCCAGGAGTGAATAGATGTTTTGTGACTTAGTGACACAGTGGTCTGTCATGTTGATCAGCTAGAAGTCTCACTAACAGTTATTAGGTCTCCTGCTGATTTTCCAAATAGAGCTTGTTAGTATTATGGATAGAGGTTATCATTCAAGCAGTGGTAAAATATTATGCGGAAAAATTATAATTCTTTCCTGGACCAAGTTCCGTAGTTAGAAGAACCTCATTAAGGATTCTGGTTTAATCACATGCTTTAGTTGTAATACGTGGCACGGGGTTCTCAAATCTACAGAACGCATGCCTGGACTTCAGAATTGAAAGCAACATTTCGTCGGCCAACTTTTTCAAGTTTTTGCGACACCTGGTGGTGTGTGTTGAAGTTGAGGCAAACGGCGAAACCAGGCAATGCGATGCATATAAAATTGGTTGAATGCCAGTCCACCTCTCCTGTGTTAGAAAAGATGTTTGGTTGTTTCAAAAACACACCTTCACACCAAGTCCAAAACAATTTTTCCCTGTCTAAAGTCAGCACATCATCTAGTTGTTAAGTTTGATCCAAGCACATGCGTACAATCTAATACAGTGGTACCTATGTTGTGTGTTTGAATCTATCAAATGTATGAATAACGCTTGACTTGTCAATGTGCTGGGGTACTCTATGGATGGGTTTGAATGCTTCGTATCATGGATTTACAACTGCCTGCAACAATTCATTTGCTTCCCCGATACCCATTTTGATGATGCGGCTTTGTATAAGAACAGATTTAGTGAGATATGATCAAAATCACATCGTAGACAATCTGTTGCTCCAGTACATGTATAGGACTTTCGCTATATTGACTTTGAGCTTGTGGGATTATGCATTTGTAACCCGGGTAGGTGTGGTCTAACTCTCCATTCTCATGCAAGTCCATGAAGGAATTATAATTTTTCAGTATCAGAACTTATAAATTTTTTGGGTTTTAGTTGCAACTGTAAGTGGGGTGAAACCACATAAGGGACCATTCCAATATTAGGTCATCCAAAATTTGCTACGAAGGTGACCCAGTTTCTCAAGGATACGTACTGCGATGGAGACATCACCATGTGTCAACCCGCCTCCCCCTGCCATAAACCTTCCTCCTTCCAAACTCTCTCCCCCCTCAAGTGATGACATAATATGTGATTGGTCCCTAAGAGCTTGTGGGATTTTAGAACAGTTGCAGTTCTGTTTAATATTAATTTTTGTTTTTTTAAAACTTTGTTTTTGTGGTCAATGTGTAATTACAAGTGGTAAATATCATTACCAATGCTGCTGTCATGTTTTTGCTCTGTCTTTATTGACAGTTGTCTAGTTTTTATTGAGCTGTCTTGTTTTTATTTTTTAAACATTCCATTTGAAATAATTCCCACAGAGTTGGCTTGGGTACACGGCTGAATATTTTTGAGTGAATTACGTATTAAACACAAATCATGATAGTTAATGTCTGAAATGTTGCTTCTTATAACATGAATTGTATGTTAAGCCAGCCATATTGAAGAAGTTGTATGCAAAGCATTTGTTTACTTGTGTTTGCAAACCAGTTGGGTGGGCATGTATGCATAGTGCAACTTGACTGTTATGTCACTGTTGATAACCAGTTAAGATGGACATTGCCACACCCATGGCTCGTATGTCAAAGTAGACTAGGGTTCAGTTATGGGACCTCATCTGGTGAACTTCTTCTCAGTCGTCATGTATTTACCACCCTTGACAGGTTCTGAATGTAGCAAACTTAACATGTTGTATACTAGTAGTTGGAGTTCTAGCTGTACTAAGTAGTTTTAGAGTTGTATGTATTTTTCTGAATGTATTATATTGTATTATGAATATTTATTACATAGATATATTATTGCAATTACATAGGTATATTATTGCACCTAGATGTAGGACCATGGTCTCAAAAACCAAAGACAGCGTTTTGTGCCACCTTGCTGAAACAATCCGTCCCTAAACTCAAGTATACGTGGTTTTGTCAAATTCAAGTTCTCCACCGGTTTAATTATTTCAATCTGAGATTCATCTGGCCATGGCTTCTTTGTCACACGAGAGAGAATTCATTGTGTGCCGTAGTTCAGGGAAGTTCAGCAGTAGTTGATGCTGCTTCATATGATACAGGTAACATGAGCTTGCTATGTTGCTACTTTTTATCTCTGGCTAATTAAACGCTGCATTCGGAAGTTTAACGAACATAATAAACTTGCATTTGTCATCAGGCTCAAGGTCTGTTAGCCTGTCACTATACAAGATTAGCCTTTGTGAAATTTCACCGAGACAAGACTCTAATAGAAACAGCACCACCAGGCTTGAGCATGCCACATGTTGTGAAGATTTTAAACCATGGGTAGGCAAAGTTTTTGGGTTACGGGGTCATATTTCACTCCCGATTTGGAAGTGGGGCCACCTCAACAGAAAATCACATTACCACCAGTGTTCATTTCAGTTTTCAGCAATACTTGTTGTTTACCTTGCCCTCTGCAAGCCACGTAAGTCTAGTATTTCGCACCAACTACCTGGTACCTGTTAATTTCACAAAGAGCACTTTTCAGCATGTGGTCGTGGGCTGTATTAAATTAGTTACGGTAAATAGGTGGACTGAATGTGATTGTGAGTTGCCGAGTTGTTTGAACCAGGATAAAAAATTAAAACAGTTACGTAAAATTCTGAAGTCAATCATGGTACTGTTTTCAATGCAAGTGGAATAATGTCAATGGTGTTGCGCTCAACTTTTACATGCATGGCACGCATTCAACTACCAAGAACATCTAATCTGTATTGTTTACATGCATAAGAGTTCTGAAGTTAGGATTATTCCTCCTAAGTAGGTGTGGTAGGGGAACAGCACTTGAATATTGTGGATAGGCGTGTACACATTATGCATAGCATTCACTGAAAACGGGAGAAAAATGGCGAGACTTTCGTTGCATTTGAAAGGGCATAGGTTGCAGTGTGCTGCGATTCCACTGCTAAAAAGTTGTATAACAACATACTGTTGATCAAGGGATGTTAGTGATATATTGGACAAACGTTTTTAAGTCAGTACAATGTATTGCCAGTGATTACCTGTTGTGGCAAGAAGCATTTCAGTAGAACAGATAATCACTACGACAACGCATGGGCTTGGCTCACAAGAAAGGTTATCGATAGTGTTCTCCTGCGACCAACTTTAGGGAAGAAAGCTACTTTAGGTGCTGGTTTTAGTAACCCTTATTGGTAAAATAACAGTCCAACCTCGTTATAATGTAGACTGTTTAAAATGTTAAATAATAAAAATAAATGTACAAGCTTTTAACTCCTAATTTTATGTAATGTATTCAAATCTACCCCTATTTCTGCAAAGCAACCTCAATAAGATACAGATTTCTAAAGTGCCTCAATGCACGTTGTAACAAGGTTTGACTGTGCATGTCAGTATTGGCTTACCTACCAAATACAGTATACTACCTATTACAATTTTGATTTTACAGTAATCGTATAGAGGTATGATGGTGGAACATTTTCTGGTAAATGTACACGTGTGCATTTGACAATGCTGAACCTGAATAAAACATAGATCATGTAATTTATTATTTTATTACATAGCAAACTTAATCACCACACAGTAAAACTTGCATAAAGTGATCCAAACAGACAAACTTCATGGATGTATGATGCAATCCGACTAGTATGAAGGATCAAGTGCTCAAACTAAAAAACTACCATGCAACTTTCCCCGAGTTGTGTAAAAATCTGCCTTAGTTTTATTGTTAGTTTATATGTACGTATGTAAGCATGCACGCATGTATGTGCAAGGTAGTTTTTATAGTTTTAAGCACTCGCATGCATGGTTGGGTGCATGAACTAGATCGCACACGGGCACTCCTTTATATTCCCCAAATTCCTTGTGCATTTGTGGTTTTGTGCAAACTTCGATTGTCCTTTTTTAGCTATGTTACCATAGTAACTAAATCAAGTTTTAGCCATGCTTTATGATGCAGTCTTCACTTCGTTGAAAATATATATTGAACTTTTCATACGATGTCCCAAATTTAAAAGTAAAAAGTCCATTTCCATTGAAATAAGGGCTGCTTTGATAAAACTCACCGCTGGCCCCTTGTGCATCATAGTATCAACATATCGTTGAACATACAAAAATGCAACGTACTATATAATAATCATTTCAATGATCTCTGAGAATTATTTTACATATATAAATAATCAAGAAATTACCAGTAATTGTATTCTGGAGTTCCTCATTTTCAATAATTTAATTGCACAAACTGATATGACAAATACATTTACTCTTCAATGGCTTGATACGCAACAGTTTTCATAATTTCTGCCCTTCAACACACACTTGATCCTTGGCCATGAAACTGACAATGTGGGGCGCCACATGTTGCGGTGTATTGAGATGTGTGTGGTGGTTTCCTTCGACATCGACCATCACAAACTGAAATGACAAGACACTAATTTAAATATGCAACAAACCAGTGCCTTCTGTCAAAAACAACTTTTGACTTAGTCCTCTTGCTGCAGTGAAATTATTTTTATTTTTTTTATTTTCCGGGTTCAGATGAGCGACGACAAAGGCCCGGGATTCCTTTGCCTTACCTTAAAGATTCAGTTCGTAGGTTTTACTAAAATAATATGTACATCTGAGCTGGGTTTTAAAAGACAAAATATACAACACGGAGTATCTACAGTAGTTTGTACAACATAATTTCTGAAGAAGATAAATACAGTGATTTGCGAAATGTGGCTACACATTGTTTACTGTAATGAAATTGGTCACATCTTGGTCCTTACTTGGATTAGAACAGTATGTTATTGCTGCTTGCCACAGCAGATTGTTTTAGTTGCAGCAGCATAACAGCTGGCAACTAGGGAATTTCAAGCCTATTATTTTTAATCAATGAAATAATGTTAATGCAAATAGATAATGGAACACGATGTCACTGCTTCGGAAGAGCAAATAAGCCTGAGAGGTAAGATGATTTTTGACACTGGAACATGTCATGGATAATGGCTTTAATTAGATTAAAGTTTCCTCTTGTGCAACATAATCAAGACTAGACGCATACAAGAATAGGTTAACATCTCACAGACAAGATAATGATCACAACTTTAAACATGTGAAACTACTAACCTTTTTGCACACTTGTTGGACTATTTTACATTGCTGCTGAACACATTTTTCTGCAAACTCTTTCCCCGGGAATGATTTGCTACCAAAACCATCATTAGCTCTGGAATGAATAAAATTATTCCTTAAGTAAACAAAGTAGTCAACCAAAAGTCTTCAGTTTGATGCATTTCTGTTTTGTTTAATTCATTCCCAAATTTGGAGCAGATAACCAATTCAAGCAACACGTAAACTATTGAATTTTAAGTAATTAATATTACATCATAGTTGGCTATTAAAAGATAATGCACAACTAATGCATCTTGAATAAATTACTCTCATGTGTTATTTTCTAAACGTATTACAACAAGTCAAATGTTTCTTTATAAAGTTATCCTAGTCTGCAAAAATATGAGTAAACACTGAGAGATAAAATAACCGACACAAGGACTGAACAGAGACATTTTTAGTACATAAGGTTCGGGTGCAACAAGGAGCTATGTTGTGATTATTGAAATATTCACTGGAATACAGGGGATGTTGTTCAACAGGGACCAAATATGGCGGACAGATGAAATTTTATTTTCGCACTTTCTCATAAATGAAATACAGTATTAGAATAATGATTTGCATTAGCTACCAACAGAAAATAGTTTGAAAAATTGTGGGCACTCACAATAATGTTAAAAGCCTTTGAAAAAAACCCTGCAATTTTGGAAATTAGTTTTGTCTGAAATTGGTGAGATTTTGCTGTATGTGAGAAATCTTGTTGATTGAGACTTACACGATGAATAAGACTTCACATCTCAGTCTCATGCTACAAGAAGACAGTTCTTCAGGCGTGTAGCTTATGGGAGACGTCTGAAACAATAACATACACGGTCAATTATACACCTAGGTCAAAAAAGGAGTCTGCAACAATCTAATCAACATGCCTCCAGACTCTAGTAAACTCCATTGAGAATTGTCGAACAGAAAAGCTGCTTTAGAAGCATCATTAGACCCAGAAATAATAGCTGAGCTTGTTCTGCATCGTACTAACGATAAATGGTTGAGTTCTACCCTCAACATTGACAATAAGGTAAAAATTCTCAGCCTCAAGAATTCGGGATAGCAAAAATGGAATTTTCTAAATTCTGAAATTTGGGACAAGGGCGACTTTGGCGTTCATCAAGTTTCTCAAATTTCAGACGTGTTTTCAATCTACAGAAAGGGTAATTTTGCCATATTTCCAGTGACTGGGGACGGCCAATATGGCCGTTTTCTAAAATTTGGGACAGTCTCCAATCTTGAGCAAAATATTTAATTTTTCACAATCCCAATTTGGCTTATTTTCACCACAACTACTGCTGTTATCATTACACCTTAGTTCCACAATTCATATCTTAAAGTTACATTGAATTCTGTCTAGGTAACAAGGCTTTTACATTGGGACAATCCATTTCACACAAGGTTTTGAGATGGAAGACATTTTGCTAATTTTCAACAAAAACCTCCCAAGTCATGAACCGTGATGGATTAAGTAACTTCTGATTCAGACAATGCACTGCAATGAAACAGGTGACATCTTGTTCTTAACTCAGGTGAAAAGTGATTCCTAGGCTTGGGAAGATTTGGTAGTTCTTTAGTAATTGATACTCGGCGTGTAAAATGACCTTCTGTGACAAGACAATGTACTCAGCCAGGACTTGAGGAATAACAAACTGCCAATTCTTCATTAGCCTTGAAATCATTTCTAGTTAGGACAAGATGGGACTGGTTTTATAATGCTGAGTAACCTAAATTGAATGCCTTTTTGACAGAAGGTCCAGTTCATTGTATCTTTCAGTAGCTCACTCTGTCTACCACGTCTTAACATATTGTTGGATTTTATAATTAAAAACGCTTCACAGAAGGA
Source organism: Phoronis australis (assembly GCA_002633005.1). NCBI lineage: Eukaryota > Metazoa > Phoronida > Phoronidae > Phoronis > Phoronis australis. Next base: position 189,839 of record NMRA01000499.1, on the reverse strand, counting down.
TTGCCAGGAGTGTTTTTGTTTTTGATGGAAAAATGGTGTTCAGAGGTACTTTACACAGAAAATGTAACGATTTCTTTTCCCACAAGGAAATGTGGCTCCCGTTAAAAGTATTAATAACAATAAATGCTGTATTGAGCTTACAACTTTCAGCCTTGGGTCCCTGGTAAATGAAAACTTCACACCTGAAAAGAAAATAGTAGTTACTAGACTTGTTCAAGCCACTTCATGAGACCAGCTAAAAACAACTCATTTACTAGTAATACAATAATACAATGTAGTGCCAGAGGCGATACACTTAAATGGTTTGAACTTTGACACCGTTTAGCCAAGTACAAAAAAAAACTTTCAATGAGACAACAGAACTGCTGTTGAATAAATTCACACAAAGCTAAGTTAACAAAGAACAAGCTCTGACAAGCCTATAAGTAAGCTTTTCAGCATTTAATGCAAAGCTCTGTTCATGACCTAGCAGACTGAATAACTAATGCTCTGTTACCTTGAGCAACACTGACCAAGCTTAAGTAATTTTCCACTGTTCTTTATAATTTATTTCAACAAAGTAATAGACATTAACACCACAAGTAAATGACAAAAATAGCTTTCACATTTATGCTTCCCAGCTCTGCTTGACAGCAAATCTATAAGGGTCTCGAAAAAGCTATCGTGGTGATTTCCTTACTTTCAAATTTGTCCACATCTTGATCTAAACTACATTTTTTCAATTTCTAAAGGACAGGACTACAGGTGGCCTTGAAACAAGTATAAATAAAGTATAGCGCTAGGGTTAAAATGTCAAATAAATTACTTTTAAAGTACTCAGTCCAATAAAAATAAAAGCAAGTCTAGAGATCTCTCTTTTCTTGATTAGTGTAAGAGCTGTAAAACTAAAACTGGCGAGGAGGGCCCAAACATAATTTCCAAAAGCCAGATGTTGCCAATACCCCTAAAATGGCATGCCAGTACCTATCTGATGTTGCCCAGAAGGGGATGACCCTTACAGCTATTATAACATCTGCTTCTGAGAAGGCATGTTGCCAAAATGCAAAAATTAACAAAGAACTGCTCTTAGTGAACAGGGGTGAGTTTCATAGACCCAAGACACTTGCTAATGCCTTGAAGCAAGAAATCTTCCCTTTAAGGGACACAGTGAATACTATCCCATAATTCAACATTCCAACATCACCGACCAATCACTTCAGTGGCGACCATTTTGGTAGGGTGCGCTAGTAAGCTTCTGACCATACTCTCAAAACCCTGACCATACTCTCGAAACCCTCCCCTTTCACTCACATAACCTCAAGTCATCTAGCTTGTTGGCAGGTTTCTCACATCTACAGAATGCACCCAAGTTTCATCAATTACCTTCACTAGTATCAACTGGTTTCACAGCCCTCTCCATCAGTATTTTGGCAGAGTCCTCCGTGCACCATTCGTGTCCTACCTTGTATCTGAAGAACACAGAAGGCTCGATATGCACTCTTGTACTTGTGATGTATAAAACCAGTAAAAAGCTTGCAAAGCTGTATTCTTAACTTTTGTTCATTCAAGCTTTCAACAATCTTCACTTGACATCAACAGTTGTGATAATATATTCATTGATTATCACTAGATATAAAATAATTAGTAAATTGAACACAAATTGTCGAAACCATGAAAACGAATCATTATTGTAATCATTTTAACGCATAGTTACAAGCAATAACACTGAAGGCACCAGGTTTATGTAGCAGACAGCCACCTAGTGGTTGGACAGGTAGCTAACTTGTTCCCAAACCTTTACCAGCTATTGCTTTCTAAGCATGTATGAAACTGATAAACTTAATAAGTTCAGTCTAAAGCAATAACCCAATTAATGTCAGTATTTCTGCAAAAGCTTACTTATTTAGAAACATGTCTAACCTTAGCAGAGCTCATTTTGGAGCAGGTCCTCATAGATGACACATAAAAACAGTGATTGCAGCAAACAGTGATTGTTATCTCGACTAATATTACAGTCGTGTCCACATTCAGGGCTTATTACGTCTTACCGACTTTTTGAAGGTCGCTGTGTTTAAAATGCCCATACAAAACACAAGCTAGTGACCAATAAGTCCTCAAAATTGACCCATGAATTTGGGGCTCTACGTGTCAAATTAATCATATCCGCATTTTTCTGATATGATCCCTACTTGGTTAGGAGCATCATGGACCGATGTCGTAAACTTAAAAGATCGAATTACAACACTGGCGTTTTGGCAAAGTTGAGACAACTTTATACCACCATAAATAGCTTATCAATAAAATCCACCCTACATATCTATAAGGTCTTGTTTGGAGTAGTACACTTCATCCTCTTTACGAAACGCTTCAATTCTGACCAACTGTTGAAAACTGCGACTGAAGCGTTCTCCGTGCCCTTCCTAAAATATAAAATAGTTCACACGTCACTCAAGAAGGCTGTGATAAAGATGTTGCAAAAGTTTTTGAGAAAGGAAACAGTGTAGTGGCCTGAACAATGACTAGCAGGTACTGATTCATGAAATATGTAATTTGTTTGAAGCATTTATATGCGTAATCTCTAATTAATAACTACACAGTAGAAAGCAAAACAAAAGCAACTCCAATGAAGAATTGTTGAGAACTCAGGCTCAGGACAAAATTTTACCACAAATATCCGTTCCAACGTGCAAACAAAAAATTACTGTCTAGATGTGTCAAAAGATCAATGCCAGCAGCCTGTAACAATTCTTAACTTTTACACGGCAATTAAACACAAAAAATTCGAAATGTGGAAACAAATTTTACACCTCTTTGGAAAATTGTCATCAGGTGCTTGCCACGGTTATATATTGATCGATGAAAGGCTGATCTTGCCAATGAGTCATATGCCAATCCCCAGCATATGTGGCGATTTTGTTATCAATAAGTCATAAAAGTGTTTGATCATAATGTTAAACATTCTCACTAAAGGAAGCATCGCTAGTGAACAAAATAGCCTCTAGGGGGCGCATAGCAAGTCAGCAATGCTCTCCTCTACAGGAATACACATGCTACCTTTCAATGTCATTCTTCAATCAGTTTGCATAGGAAGGGAATGATGAAGAATGCAGTCCAATTCATACCTTACTTGCCAAATTTCATGAACATCCATCAAGGAACTTGGTAGAAAAAGCAAACATGAAGAAACCAAAATTGCCACTAGGGGGCTCCACAGTACTCAGATTTGTCCCAAAATCCAAGTCAGTTGTACTGTCCTCAATAGAAACACATACAATTTCCACGATAGCAAGTAGCAGCTTATGTTGATAAAAACAACACTGGATTTAAAACGGCTTGACATGATTCGGTTTTTTGCTTCTGAGGATGGTGTAGGTTTGACACCGAAACGTGTCAAGCCGATTTAAATCCAGCGTTGTTTTATTTACATACAAATTTGTAGAAGATCCATCAAGGAATTTGGCAAATACTGAGACACAGGCAGAAAAAAATTCCCAGTAGGAACAGATATGCCAATATTCATAATCATCTGCACACGCCAAGAAAAACAAAATTGCCACTAGGGGACTCCACAGTAGTCAGATTTGTCCCAAAATCCACATAAATTGTACTCTCCTCAAAAGAAACATATGCCAAATTTCATGAGGGTCAATCAAGGAACTCGTATTGAGCCACAGGCAAAAAAAATAAAACTGCCATGAGAGGGCGCCACAGCAGTTGGGCCCCTTCAAACATCTTTGTCAGCTATGCACTTCCAAGTAGGAACACACATGCCAATTTTCAAAACGATCCTTAGAGTGATTTGGATGACAAAGAAGCACACACCAAAAACCAGACTCAATAAAAATAGCCACTGGGTGGCATAAAGTATGTCAAACCCACCCAAAAATAGGAAGGTGGTATTGTCTTTTGAATGGAAAGCTATTTCCCGCGTTAAAAGAGAAGGTATCAAAGAACTCCAAATTGATGGAGGAAAACATTTAAAAAATAAAATCGCCCATAGGAGGCACAACAGTAATCAAATGTGGCCGAAAGTCATCTTCATCTGTTGCCACGTTCCTAGAAATACACTAGTCAAAGTTATCAAAGATCCTGCCACACGGTAGTCCGGACTGTCTGAAAATCATTGTCAGTCGTCATAATAATCCTTAGAGTACTTTGTTTGACAGAGAGACAGACGCCAAAGAACCCCAAAGCAATAATAATGACCACTCGAAGGTGTACAATAGGTCCGACATAGATGAAATCAGGAAGGTGTCATCATGTCTTTAATGAAAACTGAATTTCCAAATTTCATAAACATCTGTATAGGAAAACCGAAGATTAAAACGAAAACGTACAAAATAAAATTGCCACTAGGAGCACAGTAGTAGTCGAAGCAGTAAGAAAGCTGTCCTCATCTGTCATCAGCTTCATAATTCAATGAACATCTTGCTAAGGGTTCAGGAGACACTGCTGCAGATGATAGCAATATGCGACCACATATTATGCATGTGCATGTGCATACAATTAATCATCAAATAATTACAAACCTATTATGACAGAACTAAACTTACTGGCGATCTTGGAAAAGGTGTCAAGTTCTCTATAAGAACCAGCTTGTCGACCAAGTCTTGGAAGACACTAGCGAACTGTAAAATGCGAAGAGAATTTGGGTCATGTCAGGCTGGCGAATCGCATAATGATTGACAACAATGTACACAGTAAAGTTCCATCATACGTAAATAACTTGAATTCAGAGGAACAATAAAATTGGTTTGGTCTTGTCATGTTACCAAAAGCAGTTTCATGCAAAGGTGCATACACTCAGCTCTGGGCAGTAGTCTGATATAATGTGCCCGCATTTTGAGAACCCGTTTGATGCTTGTTATTAAGTGGGGAAAACTGATTCTTAAAATTCGGGCACGTTATATCAGACCATTAACCAGCTCTGAGCTAGATGAGGGCCATTTGACGGAATATTAAGGTGAACTCATGGTGGATTTGAAAGCACAGAGAAGCTTGTTAGCAACATCCATACCTCGTAGTTGTAGTCATCTATTTAAAGATCCAGAGGATACAAACTCACCATAAATGCCACTCCGGCACCCAAGCTGTGCCCAATGATGGAGAATTTCTTCCAACCAAGAGCTGAAAACAGTCAGAGTTAAAGTTGACGAAATGTATGCAACACTCTTCTAGCTGGTCTTATTATAAGGGGTATAGGTTACATAATTAATAATGCAAAATTTTCTTACATAATTAATAATGCAAAATTTTCTTACATAATTAATAATGCAAAATTTACAAGCATACCAAAATAATAAAAAGAAATTGCTACATAATTCATGACTCCTGTTTTGGTTTCTGCCACAAACTGATTGTTGGATTAAAAATTAAATTCAACAGCCATAATGTATCCAAACCAGTGTCAGGAGTGTACTGGAGGTTTTACGATGAAAATTCTACAATTTGAGATGCAGAAAAATTAATTTTCTGAAATTTGAGAAATATGTCGAATATGAAAATCAGCCTTGTCCAAAATTCCAAAATCACGAAAATTTAATTTTTGGAAGGGAGTTTAAGTGTCCCAAATTATAGACTGTCCCAAACTAGAGATTTTTCAGAGTTCTCTATAAGATTTATTTAGTTAATTTATTTGTTTAGTAGTAGCTAAATCTTGATTTACCTGGCCTAGTTATGTCAGGCCAGTGATTACGCAATTTGATTACAACTGCGAGAACATTCTAGTATGTTCAAAAATATTAATGACTGATATAGAACCATGACCCGAAACACTCTAGAGCCTAGTACATGTTTATAGAATGATTGGGTAGATTCTAGAAAGATCTAGAATGTGCCTGAATTGGCGGAATGTACCAGAATATCTAAACATTGTACAAATAGCCGGGCAAGAGCTAGTGAGAGTTAGTAGTTACTGAGACAATAGAGAGTCAACGATAGAGACAGCAAGTTAGAACATTCGTTATTGAACCAGTCAACGGGTGTGGCAGCGACTGAAAGTGTCCCAAAAGTTCATCAGAACAGATAATACGTCAAATGTTTTGTTTGAGTTGACTTGTGTGCGTATAGTGACAGATAAAGTCAACTAGACCATTCTATCTGAAAATCAATATCAACCATACTCTAGTCAATACAAGTACATTTCTGAAATTTCATGGCCAACCATCCTTCACCCATTAAGCAGAAAGCGGAGGCTACAAAAAATGGACAGCAACTTACAAAAAACTGACAGGATGCAGTTTGGCCACAAAAATATACGGGTAGCGCAGTCTACTTGCTAGAGACACATATCTAACAATTTTCATGAAGATCTTGTGAGTGCTGTTGGAGACACAGTAATCAATGTCAGACACCAGACGAAGATGATGGCAATACGCGCCCACACACGTACATGAGCGTGGATAAAAACAAAACACTTTCAAGGATTACTAAAATCCTGTTTCGATGATTTCAAACAATCCTTATTCTGTCACCTGCTAATGCATCAGTGGTGTCAATCTTGGAAAATAAAAGCAGGAATTAAGTAAACACTCGTACTCCTATTTCACAAATTGGACATTATGGTCATAGGTGGGTGGTCTTTTCCCACAGTAATGTCGTGTAATTCGCTAAAAGCATAGGTTATGCTTGCCCGATTAGCAGACTTTGAAAGGAGTTTTCATATTTTTTTTGAAACTTTTGAGGGTTGTCGAGGGTTACAGAGCATTATTTCATTTCAGAGAATTGGACAGGAAAGTTGTTTTTAGTATAGTGATAATGGGCTAAAACTGGTTTCGCTTTCCTTATAAACAGCCAGCTGTGAAATGTTGTGACTTACCGCTGGTGACTCTTTTTATGTCCATCACATAGTCGGGATGATAATACAGCATTCCTGGAGGTCTGTGAGATGAAAAGCCATGTCCAGGCCAGTCGATACACACAAAGTACAAGTCTAAAACACAAATGAAGATTTGGTACAGTAAATGAAGTTAACAGAGTCTGTAATAACCAATGTTAGGAGCCAGGCATAGTCTTACGATTTTCAGGAAATTTTAGAATATGGAAATTTGGTTAAATCTTCCGCTCAAGACAAGCATAATGCCATGACTAGGTTTACAACTTGGAATCTCATATACCTGCGCTACAAATACATCACACCAGGAAAATAACATTTTTTGTCAACTAACTGTTTTGTACTAAATTGGACATTTGAAGAAATTTTCTATAGTCATATCCCACACAAACAATTACTACTCCCCCATGTAGCTGACTAAAATACATAGCACACATCTTTCTGTATGCAAAATCTTGAAATCAGTGCAATTACTCAAAACTCTAGGTTGCAAAACTGAAAAAAGCACGATTGTCACACAGTTTAAAAGACGATCGCATGAACTTGCATTTTTAGTCACTGAATGACTGGCATACAAGTAGGCAAAAAATTGTCAAAGATGACGTATGCAGATAACCTTTTCTGACATTCAAGCTATGGCGGCTGGAAATGCAAAAGCTCATCCTAACTCAGTGTCACTCAGTCACTCAGGTTCCATTTTCTTTAAAAAATGAAGTAAATTTTCTTCATTGCACAGTGGAGCAGACGACGGAAACTGAGTCGTAGTGCGCAGCGCCACTGCCGGTCGCTTGGGATATCGCGGGAGAGCCTATACTTAGCCATAGTTCCGTTACGAATGCACCGTGTTCCGAATTTGACACTTGAAATTGGATTTGAGCCCCCCCCCCAACACTAAAACTGCACACATTTAAATCTTTTTTCATCCGTAAACTTTTAATTACCGGGGTTAATTAATAAACTCAACATTTATTTCCCTACGCTCTTACTGTTTTATTTTTTTGCGGCAGCCAAGGGGGGGGGGGCCGAGCCCCCTGGCCCCCCCTTAAATCCGCCTATGTAACTTACCTGATGGTAAATAGGAAGCTAGTCGTGCAAAAGTGTTGGCATTATCTAAATAACCATGGACACCTAAAACTGGACAGCCATTCTCATCGCCCCAGGCTTTGGCAGCAATGTGACCCCATGGAACAGGAATGTTGAACTCTTTCGAAGGCTGAAAAGGGGCAATTTGTTTTATAGTCTGCCTAATCAAACTGAGGAACAAATCTTCCACAATAATTAAGCACAAAATTAATGCATTCCTTAGCTTTGCAATATTTAAGATTTTGTTTGGAAGGATCAAGCACTTAAAACAATAAAACCCAGCAAAAGTTTAAGAATTCAACTTCTACAATGACAATTGGAATTGTTAATTTTACATAATTACATTGTATGTTTATACAGACAATACGGGGTTCATTGCCTGTGTTTGCTGCAAGATTCGAGATTCAAAGTTATTGCCTGTCATTTGGACACGACATATCAACAAATACATGGAATTTAATCGATGTGAATATTGGAAGATTTGATTACAATTTAATTCATCTGCTAGGAGACTTCCCCTTAAGATTTAAACATGACTAATAAAAGACAGAGTTCACAAATGTTATGACTGCGTAAGCCTCACAACTGATTGGTCGGTGACCCAGTAGCAGTTACCGTAAGTTCCATACAATGCAAAAGTGAGAACTTTATCTACAAAGGGGACAAAATAGAACTTAGTATAAAAGGATGAGAAAAAACTGTATTTCACAGCATTCCTCACAATCATTAGAACTCACTTTTATGGGCTCTGTACTGAACATGTTCTGAGTCATTTTACAATGGATGGCTGGAAGACAAACCCTGCTGCAGCTGGTGGTGAACACGTGTGTGACAACACGATGAATCATCAAAAGTGTCAGAGTGGCTTGCCAGGGGTGACCTCTGTTGGACTCAGGAGCGAGTATAATAATGGTGAATTCAACAAAGAGAGGTGTAGAGCTCAGGGGACACTATAGCTTCAGGTTTACCTGGATATAAATAAACAGTTTTGTAAATGGATGGACTGATTCAGAGTAAAGTATGTAACTTATAGCACTATGATACATTTGAATAAATCACATTGTCTTCTTCTAGCAACATAAAGAATCAATTATGAAATATTCAGTCAGTGCCAACTGCGAGAGGACTATATAGATATAATTTTGGCACTTTTGGATAAAGCCATTCCTTCCTACAGCTGTTTATCTAGCCAGTGACCACTGTCTCAACCACCGTTTGAGACGGATGAAGCTGTGCCTCATACCCCGGAAGCTTATCGGCGAATTGCGCTTCACATTGATTAAGACATCAAAGTCACATTGCTATAAGCACCTGTTGCGCATCTGAGGGACACCTAAGGAGGCCGTCGATGTCTTTAATTCCCTCCAAATTGAACAAATACTGCCGTAATCAAACTTTTTTCCGAACAGTCCTTTGTTTAGTTGTCCAAATCGGCAACTGGCCATTTTTAACATTGTGTGCCAGAAGATATGACCTGGCAGACCTGATATATCACCTGGCACGCGCAGTGTTAAAAATGCCCAGTTGCCGATTTGGGCAACTGAACGAAGGACTGCTTGAAAAAAGTTTAATTACAGGAGTATTTGTTCAAGATGGAAGGAATTATAAACATTGGCAGCCTCCTAAGGTGTCCCTCAAACGCACAACAGGTACTTATAGCAATGTGACTTTGATGTTTTAATCAGTATGAGGCATAATTCACTTCTGGCGTATGAAGTGCCTATGGCTATAGGACCTTCACTGTCTCGAAGGCCGGTTGAGATGGTGGTCACTAACTACTATTTACCGTCCCTCATACATTAAATGTCAATTTCTCGAAAAAAAAAGGATATCATCTCTGACCCAAAAAATGTGCTCAAGTCGAGGGGGCTAGGTTACTTACATGACAAATACAATTAATGCGCCATGACACATCCTTACATGTATGCCATTCCTTTATTGTTGACTTATGTGCATGGACAGCGCAACTGTCTATAGTTCTGCTTTCGCATTAAGAGTTAGTCCCAACTACAGTAGTTTGGTGTTGAAAAATATTTTAGATCAATACTAGATGAGCGTGATAAACCATTGTATCAAATTGTCACCTTTCTCACTTGCTCAGACTAACAATCCAATGTCCTAACTAGCTTCATCGTACTAAATACGAGATGTCGCTACACTGTAGGCTGAGTGTAGGCCTATCGCAACAGCAGTAAAACACACTGACAAATACTTTTTTGTGTCGGTGACATGGACTGGAGGCGGAGCAGAGAAATATAAGTAAATTCAGTGCCAATCCCAATATGCGAATGTGAAGTGTAAAGAAAAGAGGCAGTAACAAACCAGCAACCTAAAAGCTTGAGTCCAGGAATATTCAGAAACCACGGTAGTGAGTAGGTACAATGTACAGCAGCAGAAACCTAGATACTCAAACAATCACATCAAACTGCAACGGGAGCCGCCATTTCAAAAACGTAAATCTACAGTCGAAAATGAAAAAATGGACTTTCTTTTCTCATTTGTAGTATGATTACAAGCGCAGTCCAAGCTAGAGTCTACGTTTAAACTCGCAAAAAATCCTAAAAACTGACACCTACCCATTTCAGGAGATTTCCTGTAAATTGACTGCGGCTGTAGGTTAGCGTAACTATTTCGTACGTACGGTAGTGCCACCTGAAGTCGTCTTGTGAAAATGCCTCGGCCAAGCCCTTGTGTCTCAAAACAATTAAGTTAGAGAAAAAAATGGAGCGAGGTGTTAGTCTATTAGCTACTTGTATGAATTTTAAACTTTTTCATTACTTGATGAAATAAAACTTCTCCAAGTCTTCTGTTTTGTCATAATTTTTGGCGGTTCGCACGCCGATAGAGAGAGTCGAGTGCACAATCATCACTTTCCACTTTGGTTCGCGAAGCGAAATGCTCCCTGCATCTGGAGGGATTTTTTTTGATTTTTTCCACTGTGGATAGATAATTTCACACACCATAGTTCTCGAGTTATTGAGATTTTCCCATGACTGTTCTCCAATTACTTGAGTTTTTGTGCAGTTACCTTCGGCGTCCTAATTGACTTATCTAGCGTCTCGAAGTTTGATATCATAGGCAGATCGTCTCAAGCGTTATCAGTTTATTGAAATCCGTTTCTCGCTTGGACCTACCGTTCTTGAAATATTCGAGATTTACAGCTTAGATGACTATTCTTCGTTTATTGCCTGATTTTCCGTTTTTTTTCACCTTTTCTCTCCTGTTTAGGTATCCGGCCTTTTCATAGATTTCAGACTCTTTCTTATTGAGATTTCAGGCCCTTTCTTAGTTTTCCGGCCCTTTTCTAGATTTTCCCTTCATTTCTTAGATCTTCCCGTCATTTTTTAGATTTTTCCGCCCTTATTTAGATTTCCCTTCCCGCCCTCTTGTTTTTAGGTTTCTTCCCACACTTCTTAAATTTTCCTCCTTTTTAGATTTCCCCGTATATTTTTTAGATTTATCCTTTTGAACCTACCGTGTAAAATTTGAGATCGTAGGTTCGAAACCTGAAATAAGCCTGTGTTGCTTTCGTGATTTTTAAATTGCCGGAAAATGTTATTTTTTTCATGTCCAGACACGTGCTTTTCATTTGGGAAATTAAATTTGTTCAATTTAATACACTTTCGTTTATATAGCATAGCTTATTAACACCGTTGCGTTATTTCAGTACTATCCATCATTAATGTGATCATCCCCATGATCACCGTCGTCAGTGTTGTTGACAATGACTATGATGAAGTCGACCTTGTTTGCGTACCGCCGGCGAGGGTGTTTTGTTTCGTAACAGCATTTGGCATTTACATCATGGGATTTTGTTTGTCAAACGGTACCAGCTGCGGTGTCATCGGTGGTTTGCTATTGGGCCACAGAACAGTTCTCAAGGGGTTTTGCTATGCTGAACACACACATAACTCTGTCGAAAAATGTATGCAAAGAATGAAAAGTTTTGAATCATTTCGCATCAAAACCCTACAGATGAGCATAGAAAGTTTATCCAGTCTTGTATTTTTGGCCTTTTCACTCCCACTGATAAATATGTTAAGAAAAAAGAGCTAAATCCCAAAACTGACACATTACACCCCAGAACCATCCCTTCTGTGCCGATGCACGACATAAGCCAACACTAGATTCTGAAAGCAAATAGGCTTACATTAAACACGCGCGCACCCAGTCTAAAAAGAGCGTGCTCGAATTTTTAAGAATGTGGATCATTTACTAAGATTTATGGAATACGTTCAGAGCTATGAATTGTGTATTCGCCGAATTTTCTTTGTTCCTGCTTTTTGAGTACTTTTGTCTCGATCGTTTTTTACTTTTTTTCAATGTTTTTTTCTCCGAAGCGGATCTTTTTGACCACTTTGCCAAATGGGGTCACGTTCGAGGCCCCCCGAGCCTCCTTCCTGGGTGCGCACGTGTTAAAGATTCCAAAACATGATCCAAAAGTGCTGTCAACCTGCCAGATGTTTTTTTGCAATTCTGGCTTGTTTGAGGGCTACCTGAAATCACAGCCGAATCCTCGATTTCTTGCTATTCATACGATAAATTTTCAACGCTATCGTTAGTCAATTATGTCATCATGTCTAATCGCTACGATAAGATGGTTTCAAATAATAACAGGACAAATGGAAACGCCTCTTTTATTTTATTTGGACACGTGATTTAAACACATCATGAAAACCCATTATGAGTGACTTTATTATGATTTGCAGTTCTGTTGTTAACCAAGTGATGACTCGGTGTCCAAGCGTCAACTTGCTGATAGCATCACCCGATGACGTTGTCAGCGCCAGCGTCGTCATCGATGTCATGGTCGTGCTCGAGACGTCAGTATTCTTGTTGTCGTCAACCTCAATTCTAAGCACTGTGTCGCTCTTCAAAGCGCTTTCATGTTGAGATGGTCCACCTGGTACATTTTAGTTGGGTTGTAATCTTGACCACTTCGAGCATTTTTAAATATGCAAATTAAGGCCGCTGTTACTGAAAACGCAATCATATTTATTGCCAATGTATATTTAGTTTTGTTTTGCTAGTTGTACGCATTTTGAAGTTCCCCCTGATCGGGGACTCGTCACGTGATACTGGCATTTTAAAGTGGTTTACCCGCCAGTTCTATTCATTCGTATTTCTGTGTACAGTGCAGGCACATATATATGCTATTGGTCTTCACTGTCATTGAGATTGCCGGGTTCTCATGATGTGAATAGTGTTCTTTTTACTTATCGTTATATTTCTAGTTTGCGCATTGCATTCTCTCGTGTCCGTAGTTTCAGTATTTTCGCTTCATTTATTTCGCCGTATTTATTCGTAATTCATGCAGGGGGCTCGGGCGTTGTTCACTGTGACCTTGGGATTGCACTTCACAAACCCCTGAGTCCGTTTCCTGCTCATGTAATTATAACTCTTTAACGTAATTTGATACCTAGTTTGAATTGTGTATAAATTTATGTTCGTTTTTCGTTTCTAGTATTTTCATACCAAAGGTCAAAGTTCAACTGACATTGTCGTTTCGATACATGTACATTTGCTTGGTTTGTGTAAATGACATTTTTTGTAGTATATTTTCATAGAAGTGACTTAGGGTTTGGTTTGCTTCAGTTTACGGATTGGTCTATGCACACGTCACTCGAATAAAAGAATAAGCTGTAGAATCAATTGCGTTTCTCTCGATTGTTAGCCGACACTGCGCCAGAACAGCCGCCATTATCCAAAATTCCGCACCATAGATACATTTTGATGTTTTTACCGATGTTTCCAATGTCAGTGAATTCAGTGGAGCTAACTAGTTCACAAGAGGATAACTCATTAGCATAACCCATAGTTTATGCAAATACGGGTCGACATTATTCTTTCCGAATGCCCCCCCCTAACAAATACAACTAGAAATGCTCCCCGTAACAAATACAATTAATACAGATACATTACATAATGCAAAATACAATATAGTAAAATACATTGCTACTCGATACTTGAATTCCATATGCAATTCAATTTTATCAATTCTTACCTGTATTATATTTCTTTTAATTTTCTTGTTTTTATTCTGTTCTGTTGACACATGGTTAAGAGATTGCCCATATTCTAATGTGAGTAATATAGTCTTTTATGGATTACAAACAGTTACTGTATACGCTAAAGTTTTGGTTCTTCTTTAAGGTCCACAGCGTCAGACCAAAGACATACCGCAGTAAGAAACGAAGGGATGCCATCGAAATTGTCAACGGGCCCACTCTTGGCGGGAATTTCTCACACCAAAATTGTGTTATTGTAACGGAGAATGTGTTGATGGAGAGAAATTAGACACGTGCATAGCTTTTGTTGTTTATTTCACGACCCACAGGGACAAAATAAAGCACCCTATGAAATACAATAATGAAACTGGTAATTTAAAAACTATCAAAGTAGCCATCATAAATACGTCATAAATACCATAGGCAAAACAACAGAGTTTACGTTGCTTGCGCCCGTATTTATGTCAATTACACAAATTATACACAGGCTATCATACTACCATAACATCAGCAAAGTTCACAACGCAAATGTCAATACAATTACACGATTACAGTCAATCCTATCATGTTACTGCAACTGAGTGCGTTACCGCCTGAGCTTTATGGAAACCTATCTGTTACCAACGAACACTAATATTACATAAAGTTAATACAGAGCTAGCGACACACAATTTACATTCACTGCATAAATTGATACTCCTGCGCAAACACGGGGCCCTAAATAAGAAATGAATAACAAAATAACAAATTAGCAAATTACACTGCACTACAACACTACATGGCAATGTCTCCACATTACAACAATACAATTACTGTCGCAGAAACCATGTAAACTTACAAGACTGAAGCAACATATGCCATAGCAAGCAGAAACTAACTAACCTGAGAACTGCTCATGAACATGTCTTGAACAAAGCACTGAGGTAAGCAGAATAAGTTGCAACCAAGTTAAATGTCCAAATGATCCCCCATGACCTACAAATCTATTATCTGATTGGTCAGATCAAACAACACAACTATCATCATGCACAAGTTAAGGAAAAAATCATCACATAACAAAATACAAGCCAGGATCACTAACAAAACTCATGGCGCAGTGGCAAGGTCACTTGAGTCACTCTACATTGTAGGTCCGCCTTGTGTTCAGTAACGCTAAGAAGTCGCTAAGAAGCAAGACTTTGCGAGAGAACCTGCGACATCGTCGTGATTTTCCCCCGTATAATACAAGAGATTGAATCCTGCAAAGTACAGGAACGCTTTTTATATATATTTTTTAAATATAAAAACTTAAAGAACATAATTAAATGTCACAAACTTCATTCTGTCACATTCTCCTCTGAAAGCAAACATTACGTCCACGTCATTTCTCACGACACACAATTGACGCTATAATTTCCGCCACAGCTCGGTCTTGGCGAAAAGATACCTTTGTCATACAATGACTCCAATACCCGCCCTTTCTACACCCAGACCTCGGACGTGGTTACTTGTGCCACCACAAACTCCCCTCGTGACATCCACGCCAGATTTTTTCCGCACGTGAGTCGAACGAGGGACTGTCGGTGGAGTACGGTTACCCGTTCCGCCACCATCACCATCGTTAGTAGTCTCAACAAACTTCCGTTTATCACCAGCATCTGCCACACTGTCAACATCTATGCGATCAGGAACGCAATCCAGTTTGACCGTTTCTGTAACGTCTTGTGTCACATCAGCTGCCGCCTCTCATGTCTTCGCCACGCGATCGTCACCGTCAACAACAGAACTGCTGTCGACATCATCTTTCTCAGTCTCTTCTGCACCGTGAGTCTTCGTCTGGATGCTTCCTTCGGATGCATCGTGGACTATCAAGCCGTCAATAGAATGCTCACGCACAAACTGGCAATCCTCGCTTCCATATTCCTGCGGAGGCACCGACACTTTCGCACTCTCGGAATTCAACTTCACCAAACCCTTCCTAGGAGCTGGTTTTGGCTAATGTCCCCAACACATTGAGTTGTGTCCTGGTGAATTGCTCGCACATGCCGTTTCCCATTGGATGGCACAGAGTTGTCCAGAACTTATTGACTCTTATTACCTAACAGAGATTTTTTGTAACTTTACTTCCAAAATTTACATCTTCATCGGAATGTAAACGCTTGGGAAACCGTTTACTACGTAAGCCAACACTTGCGTATACCAGCGCACAACAAAATTAGGTATGTATGGTTTCTATTCGGAACTGGTTGGGAAAGAACGAAAGAGTTTATTTTCACTTGGCGAAATAAATTTTGGCAAGTATGTTGCTTTGCCATCAAGTTTGTATTTTGTTTGTTCGGACTCTGCAGGTCAAATTTTTTTCCGATTTTCACGAAATTAACACACAACCTGTAGTTCCGAAAGTACTGGAACCCTATTGTTTTCGGTCATGATCGGATTCAAGATGGCGGACGTGGCGGCCATTTTACTTTCGGCTTCAAATGCTCGTAGAGGAAGCAATTTTTAACGTAGACAAATAAAAATAGGCACAGTTGCTGAGGTGTACTACAAATGTGCCAGAAATCGTTTACTTCCGTTTAAAGTTAATGGAAATATCGGCCATTGCGCATGCTCACATCAATTTTGGGACAAAAACGTTTTGTCCTGTAGAAGGCCAATTGTTTCGAAATTTTCCATGTGGTAGTTTCTTGTGACAAGCTATTATCGATTGCTGCATAACCGGAAGTTGCTTTCAAGATGGCGGATCTGGCGCATTTTTACCCATTTTCAATCGTGCTGTAGTGCCGTTTTGAACGGGAAAAGAAAATGACGTGAATTTTTGCATGTAGATCTTTGAACATGGCATGCCCGACTTCAAACAAGAGCACACTTTTGTACTACAACCACTCTTTTTACATTTACAATTAACATTTTTCATGACATTTTCTGGGGCTAAAGGCAGAGTCATCCAGTGAAAATTTAGACTACCCTACTCCAAAAGTCACCCGTTACCAACTGGAGATAGTGCACTGACATGCTGTTGCAAGGCTCGTTTGTGAATGGCACGCTGATAGCTTGCTTTTTTGGCATGTAACAGCAAACAATCAGGATTAGGGGGCAGAGATGATACCATCATAGATTTCAACCTGGATATGTGGTAGCGTGCTCTGTTAACTGTTGATGATGAGTTGCTTTACATCTTGCATACAAACTGTTCAGTGTCATCCACGAGTTGACCAGGGAACTTTTTTGAAATTGACTTTTGAACATCTGTAAATGGGTTTAATGCAAAGTTCCCGTTGCCCTCCAAAAGTAGCCACGGAGGTGAAAGATAGGAGATCTGGAACTATGGCCTATTTGTCAAACCACGTAGACGTCCACCAAGAGCGTTGCTATCGTTACGCGTGTAATAATAAAGACGGGAATATCACTGACATGACTGACGGCACGGGGAACGCCGGACAGAGCTCCGTCGACTTGGATACACCAACATTGACGCTGTTGACGTCATCCAGGAGATGTTGGGCGTGGCCGAGAAGAAAAAGTTACTGTCAACCTGTATCGTCTGCGCCGACTTCTGGTCTGGTATAGAATCGCGAGCGTATGTAGCACTCGTGGTTGCTTGTGGACTATTTCCAGGCGTCATGTTTTTGAGCGGTATTCTTGAAATCTTAGGGTGGTCAATTGAAATAGTTTCGTCATGGTTACCTCCAATGTATTTTTGGAAACCTCTCACAGGCCTGAAGCATTGATCGCTTTTTATGCGCCCACATATTTATATGTGGTCGCATATTGCCGTCATCTCTGTCTGGGCGTCCGGGCGTCTAGGCGCGTGAGCAGCTGTATCTCCTAAACCCTCACAGTTTCTTGATGAGATTTTAAAAAAATAATTGCAGGCGATTGCAGGCGATCTGGTACATGTTGTACCAGACGTGCACAGGCCGCGCATGTGGGCCCATTGCACTGTTAAAACCGAGCTGAGGAGCTAGAAAACTGACTCACGGGTCTAGTAATGTGGCCCAGTGGGACTCGAACTCACGACCTCGGGTAAAGAAGGCGGGCACCATCCCGCTAGGTCACACTACCTCCTCCCTTGATGAGATTTGACAGATGTGTTCCTATCAAGCTGACGAGGGATGATGACGAATTTCAGACCTCTCCGACTACCGGTATGCCCCCTAGTGACAATTTTAATATAAAATTTTTTTTTTTTACGCTTACCTCTGTATCTTTGGAGGTCCTCAACGGATTTTCATAAAATTTGGCACGTAGGCATCTATTAGTGAGATGATGCCATCCTCCTGTTTTCGGACGGATTCGATGTACTTTGCGCCACCTAGTGGCCATTTCTTTACTGTTTTCGAGTCTATTTTTTGGCGTCCGCCCTTCTATCAACCAAACCGCTCTGGGTACGATTTTGAGAATTGGCACACATGTTCTTACTTTTAAGAGGGCGGCTGACGATGATTTTCCGACGACTTCGACTACTGTTGCGCCTCCTAGTGGCAATTTTTTGCGCCCATGGCTGTATCTCCTAAACTGTTAGCAGGATCTTTTACCAATCGTAGCAAGTATATTCATATGATGTTGACAATAAATGACGACGACTTTCGCCAGGATCGGACTACGGTTGCGTCCCTTAGTGGCAATTTTGGTTTCTTACGTTTACCTCTATCTTCAAAGGCCCTCAACTGATTTTCATAAAATTTGGCAGATAGGCATCTAGTGAGATGACGCTATCCTTCCGTTTCCGGATGTATTCGAGGTATTTTGCGCTACCTAGTGGCCATTTTTACTGTTTTCAAGTCTGTTTTTTGGCGTCCACCCCAATTTCAACCATACCGTTCTAAGGATGATTGTGAAAGTTGACATGTATGTTCTTACTATGAGGGGAATTGCTTACGATGGTTTTCCGACGACTTCGACTACTGTGGCGCCTCCTAGTGGCAGTTTTGTTGTTTTTCGCTCATGGGTGTATATTCTAAACCGTTTGCAGGATCTTTACTAAATTTAGCAAGTTTATTTATATGATGTTGTCCACAGTCGACGACGACTTTCGCAAGGATCTGACTATCAGTGTGCCCCCTATTGGCAATTTTTAGTTTTTTACGTTTACCTCTGTATATTTAAAGGTCCTCAACGGAGTTTCATAAAATTTGGAGTATAGACATCTATTGGTGAGTTGACGCTATCTTGCCGGATTCGAGGTATGTTGCGCTACCTAGTGGTCATTTTTACTGTTTTCGTGACAGTTTTTTGGCGTCCACCACTCTATCAACCAAACCATTCTAAGGATGACTTTGAAAATAGGCGTATATGTTCTCCGAGTGATGAGGACGGTTGACGATGCGACTTTGAATACTGTGGCGCCTCCTAGTGGTAGTTTTGTATTGCGCCCATAGCTGTATCTCCTAAACCCACCACAGGATCTTCATTAAACTTAGTACGTGTATTTATATAAAGATAACGATAGACGACGACAACTTTCGGGCGGACGCACTGCCCCCCCTTTGACAATTTCTTTTTTTTCCTTTTCCTGTGTTTCTCTGAAGATTCTTGACAGATTTTTATGAAATTTGATAAATATATTTCTATTAAAGAAGCAGTGGCATGTTCCCATTTCAGATGGACTGGACGTTTTGCGCCATCTAGTGGCCATTTTATGATACAAATAAACAACTCTAGAAGCACACGGTTTGCTTTGCATTTGTGGGCGCATTTCAACGCTTCGCGTTGCTTTTGTTTAAAATGATTGGAGAAATCTGGAAAAATGAAATTCCCAAAATACTAGAAAATTGAAAATACACATTCAACTAATTTGGAAAATCGAGTGTTTCAGTGACGGAAACTGTCTAGAACCAATGATCAAACTATAGGCGAATACCACGTCTACAAAAACTCTGTCACACGTCCAGGTTTCTGATGACGTTTCCGGTTGCCATGACAAGTTTTCCTGTCTTTGTTCCTGTCACGAGCTTCACATAATACAATACCTGTCTGAGTCGCCAAAGAAATCCTTAAACGGCCCCTAGTTATGAAAAGAACAAAAACATAGCCTACGCAATGACGAAGGAAGGGCTCTGGCACAACCCCAAAGCAGAAGGTCCTTGTCTTATAGTTTTGCCTTCAGTTGCCAAGTACGCTTCCTACGCAGGGATAGTGTGAATTCTAAGGATATGACTTCTATTGTGGACTCAGGAGCTGGCGAGGAGATGCAACATGGTTTGATAATTAATTTGCATAGTTTGGCAGACCGACCATACATCACTCCAACAGATTATATAATCACCTCAGATTTAGGGCACCAGATAAGGTACTATGTGAAAATATTTTCTTTGAAGCTAATCATATTTAATTGGCAGGATGAATAATTACTCTTTTATTGCAATCCGCGATTATCAACCATAGATAAAGTTAAGCAGATAGCATATCGCAATCTGTGTTTGACCACTCGACTTCATGGGAGTTGTTTTGCGGTCACAGGTAATTTTTGTAATAATTCAAACGTGAAGAAATTTTAGAGCAAGTGTAAACCGCCTTAAATCACAAAAACAGCTTTTACGTAGTTTACTTATTGTTATGACCAGGAATTGGTATCAAATTATTCCTTAGTCCTGTTGGGCGTCGAGAGAACTATTAGCTCGTAATTGTCTGAGAACTATGATGGGCCGTTGAGGGGAAAGTGTCGCCGGAAAAATACGAGCGTAATTGTGTACATTACGCCGTTATTTACGCCGTTAATTACGCCGTAAAATTACGAGCGTAATTTAATTCTTTACGGCGTAAAATTACGCTCGTAATTTAGTTAAACTCTTAGCCAATGACGTTGGGTTTTACAAAGATCGCGCGCGCTCATGGAAATTCTTATTTATTGGCGGATTTCATGTCTACGATACGAACTCTGAATCATGGCGGATCAAATCGTTGCTGCAATGTCAGCGATTGTGCAAGAACGAGCTGCCCAGCAACAGTCGATCGTGTATGTTCAGTAGGTCATCACTGATTGGTTTAAATTTGGAACGTTCTTAAGGTATTTTACGAGCGTAATTTACGGCGACATTTACCCCATTTAATTTACGGGCGTAATTTTACCGCAACACTTTTGCAATTTAACTTACGCTCGTAATTACGAGCGTAATGTTACGACGAAACTTTTCACCATTTAATTTACGAGCGTAATTGTACGGCGACAGTCCTGCAATTTAATTTACACTCGTAATTACGAGCGTAATTTTACGGCGACACTTTCCCCTCAACGGTCCACCATAGAGAACAGGCTACCACTTAGCTTGTCACTCGTAAGTTAACGAATATATGCCTTGCGTCTTACTGTCATTGTCGTTAATTTCTGTGGCGTGGCACTCGCAATGTGTTCTATATCGTTGGCACCCATATTGAATCAAAACGAAAACGTACTCTCAAAAACTTGCCCAGAGACCTCTCGCAGTCGCAGCAATCACGGCGGAGATAACGGCTAGATTGACCGGGTGAAGAGAGATTGCGCACCCGCTCAGGGTACATTACGACTTCGGATGTGGAATATTCGAAAAAGTATTTTTTACCCGAGCTCGTAATCCAAAAGCGATCAACCAACGAAAGGTATGTGTTTGTAATTTACCCCCAATGAACATGCGTCGAACAGAATTCGCTTCCACTTTTGTAAAGATTTTGAATCATCTGGGCTCTAAACTTGCTGAGTGGAGGATGCAAATTTGGGCATCAGAAATTTGGACCGTTTATGAAAAGGGGGTCACTGTACGAAGAGACGTGACCTGTAATGATTGTAGACTTTATCGGACAAAGGAACCGAATACTGAGCATGATAAATACGTGAATAGAGTGCGGATTGTTTCCCTAAATGTCCTATTTCCGTTTGATTTTGACCAATTTCATTTTAAGGATCTTCCAATAAACACTTTTCACACTTGATAGGATACTAAACTCGGCTTTGGCATATTAATCAGATATGAAGATCGACTTTCCCACGTTAGTCTAGCTTGTATTTTAAATCAAGCTTGTCAGCTTACACTCTCTTTCAAAGGGTTTTTGGAGATTGTTAGTTGGGCAAACTGCGTCTGACACGCTCCTGGTGGCATACGTCGCTTACTTCTATCAAACTTTGAACGACCACAGAGAAACCGTCGCTTCTGTTATCGCAATATCGCGCAGAGTTATTTTTTTTGTTGAGATATCAGGCAACCGTGGTCCCCACAGAAACCAAAAATGTGTGACATTCGAGCAAAATGTATCAGCAGAAAATGAATATATGGATGACTAACTTTTCCGTTATAACAGTGATCTCAAATTGTTCCTTACTCAGATTACAAGTGATTTTCTGGTCTTGGGAACAACACGTACACAGCCAAGTTTGAACCTCCAGCGCGCAGTCGACTGCACGTAAGCCAAAAATACAGTGAAATTTTTGACTGCGTTAACTCCATTATTTGCAAAATTCTCGTGAGTTGACTAGCGCGATAGGTGACGTTATTTTTGCCTGAAATAATATGTTCACTGGCATCTTCATGCACTATTTCTTGATGCCTTGGGTTAATTATTATTTCAATAGATTAACACATGAATTTAAAAAAAACAAGTTCAGAATACTTCCATTTCAAGTTTTCTGTAATTCTGTCATTGAGATTGCTACCTCCACTCACTGCTGAAAAAAAAAAAGAAAACTGTAATATTTTATATTAGGCTTTGTCTCTTGCAGGTAGGTATACATAGTACATAGTGTTGTCGCCGCCTAACCGGAATCCTTTGTTGAGGGCCGAGCTACTCTTTGTGGTTTATAACACTTTGAGATACCTCGCTTTGTCGATTTCATTTGTTTGAATTTGCACTACTTTATGTCTAAAATGGGATTGACCGTCGTCCGCCCCCACGTAATACGTTTTAGAGCAAAGGGCGATGCAGTAGTCCCCTTCAAATTCCAGTTTCAATAAGCCGGGCGTGCGCGTGTCGTAAGCTTCGTTTTCTTCCGAGTCCGTTCGCGGAAACCAAAGATGTTTTTCCCTCTCGAAAGCTGCTCGCATGCCTGGTTTAATCACGTCCTCAAGACAATTACTGGATATAGCCATGTACGCCGAGTCCGTGTCCATTTCGCAATATTCGAAATCGGATCTGTCGACGAATCTTAACATGAAGTCCTAGTAAAACTCCAACGTGTGCAACTTTGCGTACTGATAAACAAAGAAGCCTATTTGAAGCGGCAGGTTCAGGCGGATGGTATTTTTTCATCTCCAATTCGTAAGTTCCGTCCCCGATGTAGCTGACGTGTCTAAATTCCGGGAATTGGACTTCCCGTTGAGCCTTAGCCTCTCCGCAATGCTTTACGTCACGATGCCTTTCTTGATTCGTTACCGTCTTACCATACGCGCTGTTCCCTATGAGTTTCACCCTCTGCGCCACGATCGCTTTGTTTTTGTCTTTGTCCCCTTCCCGCCTAGCGTCGCTGACTTTCTTACCAAAACGCTCGAAGCATTTTAAGGGAGCAAATTCGACCACTTGATAGACGTTTGTTATCTCCAAGTCGTGTTCCAAGTACCATTTCAGAAGCAGGGTCGCCAACAGAATTTTTTTACCGAAGAAACTTCCTACCAGAGATCGTCGTGGTCGGCTCATGATTTTGTTTTCCTCAGCATACTCCCGCATAAATTCTCCTAGGTCGTCTCTGGTGATGTCTACATTCTTGAATATATACTCCATTTCTGAAAAGTGCTCTCTCAGATGGCTCGGGACTTCGATGTCACATTCCACAACCCCGAACAGAGTGCCGTCTAGAACGAATTATTTTATTTGTTCGCTCGTCAAGCAGTAGCAACGTTCCGTGGACAGCTCTCGTCTTCTGAGAAAAGAACGTAGGGTATCGTCTTGAAGTTTCAAATCCTCAAATTCGCATTCCCAAATCTCTTCGTAATCAAATCCTTGATCGATGATATAATCTCTAATTTTTTGGTGTTTTCCATAAGCTCGCTCATGGCGACGTTTCGTTCACCTACTTTTATCCCAAAAGACGAGTGCTCGACGACGGCGTCACCACTGGACCTTTGAACATTTAATTCGGACATTTGATAATTTGCTATAGACTACTTTTCTGAACGTCTTGATAATTTTTGTAGTGTATTCGAATGATGATTTTTGCACTGTTGGTTTGTCATTAATACACGTTTAAACGCTATCGGTTTTATGTCCTGTGTTAGCTGGTCGCCTCTTATTATTAGTATTATTAATAGGATTCGCTTAGTACCGTCGGGTCCTGGGTTAGACTTTACGCGACATCTGTTGTTGAGTTGGGTGGTTATCCCCTTTTGTATACGCTTTTTGTTTTTGATCAATGAGACAGAAAAAAACAATATGCAACGACAAGACTCGGCGCACACGAAATAAGTTTTGTTCTTATTCAGCAACGTCATCCCTCTTTTGTTTCGGTGTCGATCCGGTGCGAGGAGCCGCAAAAACGAGCATCGAGGAGCCTCTACGTCATGAGGTGTGACGTCATTGACACATTCGTCCGGTAGGCGGATGGCGTCCCTTCCGA
This sequence comes from Phoronis australis, assembly GCA_002633005.1. Lineage (NCBI taxonomy): Eukaryota > Metazoa > Phoronida > Phoronidae > Phoronis > Phoronis australis. The sequence goes on along the minus strand of NMRA01000499.1, from coordinate 165,439 downwards.
TTTCAGTTATCCCACGTGACCTTTGACCTTTTCCTTTCACATGGATGACCTTTGACCGAGGCCCTCCCAAACGGGGCGTCTAAACCTCTTACTATACTACTAATACATTCATACAGTGCTATTCTTTGTGTTAAAAAGCAATTGTTTTGGTGTAAAACTATGTCTCTAAAAGGCATACATAAAACACTGTTCGTTATTTTGTTATTATTTTGTTCACAATTAATTATTCTAAATAACATATACCCGCAAAGATAAGTGAACATTCTGTGAGATAAGGTTTGAGTCAGTGTTGCGCGTTTATCATGAACAACTGTGCTAATACCACCGCCGTTACCGACTGAACAACAACGTAGAATTTAACGTAAAGGATAATTAATATGTAAAAAAGACCACTTGTTGGGAGGGCCAGACTTCTTTGCTAAGTTACTCTACGTCATTTTTATGACGAATCAAGAACGGGAATAGATCGGAACTCTCTAGTTTCTGCAACGAATTTAGCGACACGTTCCTTTTCCGCACCCTCATGAGCTGATGCAGGGTGAACCAAGACATTGTGTGATGTGTAAACACGAGTGGTCATTTTATGCACCGAACGCGACATCACGCGCAAACAATTGACCTATCGCAAGCTCCGCCCCTTTGCGAAAAGTCACGTGACACCCTACAAACGAACAAGATGTCAAAGGCAAATACACTGTCGTTAAATCACGTTCCTGGTGGAATTGATGAGTGTATTTTGCACTTTCCGAAAACACTTTTACAAAGGCAACATGCGATGCTTTTCAGTGAGAATCGTACGTTTATCATTTGGGAATTTGTAAAGGCCACAATGATGAATTAAGTGTTCGAGGAAAAGTATTTCGGAGCCAACGAAAATCCGAAAAACCCCACACGGGATTCACCCTCGCTTTAAAACTGACACAAGGCCTCTGGTGCGATATGTTAATGTAAAGCTGGGTATGTACCTTAAAGTCGAATTATCTGTACGATTCCATAGATTTCCGGATATTTCGAACAAAATGAAGATTCGCCGATATTTTTATTATTCTGCCGTCTGCCAAATGAAAAGTAGGTCACAACTGATGGAATTCTCCGAGTAAGGTCGAGTCGATAACCTTGTTTATACTTTTCTAATCTTCGAGCGTAATATTTTGATTAAAGAAATCGGGTTCATAGCTCAGGCACATTTTCGTCTTATCCTAGGAAAGCAGTTAGCTCCAGTAAGTCTAGGGCTGTGTCTAAGTCAAATTAATACATGGAATTGACCGTAATTCAATGCACCTTAAAGACATTTAAGTTAGGCCAACCTTCTGATGAACTTCCCATTTTTTGTAGTTTCGTTGCATAACGGTAGCTTTCATTTAAGTAGCATGATCACTAAGTTGTGGTATGGTTACAAAAGATGACAAGCCTGGTGTACTGGCAAAAAATGGCCATTTACAAAAATAACTAAAATTGTTTTTTAAAACTTCATAAATCCAAGTATCATGTTTGACCAACTACAAAAGGAACTCTCCCTAACTCTACAGGCGTAGTTTATATACTAGAGATTCTAAAAAAAGTAATTCAACTGTTTAATTTTTCATGACAGCAGCTCGAACGAGGCTTTGATTCAGTAATCTAGTGCCCCTCCCTGTGCCGATCGAATCTGTCAATTTTGGTGAGAAGTTCAGTTGAACGCCAGCATAGAAAACGTACCTCTGCTACGAAACAAAACGATGTCCATTACAGGTCGAAATAAATGAAAAATAATAAAAGTTGTCCTTAAAAACAACAATTTCCGGGGACAAGACTAGTGCTGGGATGTCCAGCAGATGCCGAGACAAAGGCGCCCAGACGAGTGAAACTCCAGAGCCAAAATCAGATAGCCACCAAACTGAAATGTGGAACAAATATATTTGTGTTTAACCTTCGAGTAATCCAGCAACATTGCCAAGTTAATGTTTAGCTGCTCGTGTGGCCGTCCACACAGTTTGATCCATCGTTTACACTGTCGACATTACTTTCCGGCTTAGGGAATGCACAAAAAGTTACGGGATATTCTTCTCGACGTGTATAACTGCTGTGCGAGAATTACACACGCCATCTCAACACCGTTTCACCATTCTAATCGCACAATTTCTTGAGCTATAGACTAAAACAAGCTTTACCGACAACGTGTTGTTTTGTCGGATGCAATGGCGGCTTGGAAACGCAGACGAAGGTGCGTCAGGAATACTGCGTTCTGATTGGTCAGTTAAGCCGTCAGTCATAATCCTGGCGATAGGTCAATTTAGTGCGCGTTCTTCTGAAGCCCAGAAGTCACTGCCAACCAAATTAAGGAACAAGTTACGAACAGGTATGTGACTTAACTGATTTACATGCAGTTACTTTGCAGCTTGAAGCAAATTCTGCATTCTAAACGTGGCTGTCTTTACTAAAAACTACTTTTCTGCGGAGCATAGGAAAATACTCCGATAGTTTTATGGATCTCATGAGTGCCCGTAACAGAAAATTTGGCCACTGTCGCGAAACTATGGTCACTAAAGCGTAAACACTTTTAAAGTGAGGTCGGATAAATATTATCCCTGAGTTCGCAAAATGTGCTTAGTTTTTCAAACTACGTGTTCAGTAGGAAATTCTTGGGAATTTTCGTCCTACGGTGAGAGAGCATTGTTTTAAGAAAAAAAAACACATAAAAATCGAGAGTAACAGAATTACAGGTGCTGGTTCACGGCTTCAGAAACATGGCTGAACTTTAAAATGTCATGAGGACTATTTAGGTTGCCTTTCAGTGGATCCCATCAGTATACAGATCAGCGGAACATGACTGTGAACACTAATGTTGAGATGGACAACAACTGTAATATTAGTTTAACCTTCAGCTACGCATGCGCATCACCAGAGCTGTCATATCCACTATTTTTAGTTATTGTAACTGACAAAGTTATATATGTAGAAACACAAATTAAAGTTAATATAACTTGTTTATCCTATCTTCCAAGAGTACATGGAGAGAAGTCCCATAATCAGAATTCAAATTTCAAGGGGTCTTGCATAAAAAGGACTTTTTTCTCCTTTGTGGATCCAATTAAAGTCTGTCCTTATTAAATGCACTTGACTTATCTTGAGGAAATTCTTCAAATGTATGGAAAATAAGACGGAAGTAAAAATGTTTTCACGTGCCTGTCATCCGTGGTCCAAGCCATTTTGATGAACTAAATGATGTCCAGAAGGTCTGTTGAGTCAGCCTGCTTCATCAAAACATAATAAATTATCTTAAGTGGCAGAAAAACGTCAAGATCCTAACTTTTTATTTGGGAGACTGCAAGAGTTTTATCATTTGTAAGAAACTTGTATGATATGACTACTTTGTAGGTGCGAGATTCCAATAAGAAAGATGGTTTCTTAATTATAGTATTATGAAGGACGCAGTCCGTTAAATATCTCGCTGACTACAACAAATTCAAAATTAAAATTAGAAATCTGTAATCTGCTTGTTCTCAACCGTTGTGAGTAATTCTCAAAGAAAATTGCTCGAAAATGGATTTGACAGGGGGTTTTAAATGTCACCTGGTCTCCTTTAACGAACCTTTCTGTTGAAATTACGGCGAGACGTTCCCACTCGGTTATATATGATTGTCAGCAGCCAAAACACAAAACGTCGGAGGCGATGGATGCTCAAAAGCGCGATCGATAAACACGGGAATCATTTGGAAACTTGAGCAACAGCCACTGAAAGTACGCTGAGAATTACCTAACGCAAAACTTTGAGTTAATTTAAGCAACTGGTCCTGCTTTATGTTTTTGCTTATGTTATTGCACGGTGTGACTTGGCGGCGGTATTTTACATATTTATATTTATATCTGGGATCTGTTTTATAAAAAGCAACTTAAGTCAGAAATTTAGTCTTACGCTCCAAACCACTCAATTGAGCAAAATGCAAGACTCTTAGAATATGCACAAAACTGATAGTTTTGAAGATACCTTCCCAAAAATAAAATCTTTTTAGACTGTGATACGCTCGTTTTTACTGGGCTAATTGTTTTCAGCAATTATGAAATGGGAGCGTAAGTCAAGGTCACGTGTTCTCATTTAAAATACACGGCAATATCTCACGAAATCTCGCGAAGTCTTGCTTTTTAGCGAGGTCCTAGCGTTACTGAACGGGAAGCAGATTTCTGTCTTTCGTGAAACACTCCTGTTGTACAATAATTACCACACATACATATATTTATCTCTACTTCAGTTTTCCTTTGCAAAAGAAGTTTTATAAGTAATCAGCAAGTACATCGACGTCAGTTCTTGCGCTATTTGGATGACGTCTTGGCAAGTTTTGAGAGATTCTTGAGGAAATTAATTAATGAAGCTGATTAGAATTTGTCCAAAGTCAACAATGAATGCTATACTATGTCCGTTTTGACCTGTCGTGTCCCTTTTGACATGCAACCATGCTGAACCTCGGTCGTGCTAGAATATTAGACCGAATGGTTTATCAGGTCTATAGTATTTAGTCCCCCATGGGGAAACTAAAACCTGCAAAGACTAGGTTGGAAATGGCTATAATACGATATTTACTGGACCACCTTTGTGAAATGATGATTATCTGTAAAGTAAGACTGACCTCATTTAAGTCAATGTTTGACATGAAACCACATTCGGGAAATCGGTTAATGTTGTCAATTTTGACGAACTGGGTCAAACTGGAATTTTTTAAAATGTTTATTATGAAATATTCTGTACAATAAATAAACATACACAGAAAGCGCTTAAAGGCATTGTATCTGGGTTAAATACATACAAAGAAATCTATGTACAATTATTATACACAAATACCTAAATTAAAAAAACTGATGTTGAGATTACAATAACATAGCCTATGATTACGAATGTAAATAAATCATTTCTACATGTATACAATTTTATTGACTCACACAAAGAAATTTAATATTAAAAAGAAAAGGTTTGATACTATTTCGAATAAAACCTTATTTTCACTTGGGTCGAGTTCTTTACATCCATTTAGAAATAAAATATTGTTATACAGTTAAGAAATATTTGAATATTTTTTGTAAACATTGAGGTATTGTTCGAGTGTCTGGAAAAGCTGTACCCTCTGCTCGCCGCATACCCGCAAACAAAGAAAACATGAGTATGTGTATGAGTGTCTCCATAGGAACACAGAGGTGAAATATTATTAAAATTATGTCTAAATTTGTCGTTTTTTAGGAATAGTCCGCATTTTGATGTGTATAGGATTATTTCCTGGTTGCGAGGAAGTTTCAATGATGTCAATGGGACCGGCAAGTCTTGAGTAGTGGTATGCAGTTTAAAATTGCTTTTGAGACTGGCGATTGAATTGTTTTCTTATATTTTGGATGGTAAGGAATTCCAGTTTTACATGCAAGTTAATATCGTAGATCTCCTGAAGGCTTGACAGTGGGAAGATGGAATAGTGTATATATTACTTTGCTGCAGTCCAGGTCTTGCGTTAAATCTTTTGTAGGAGTCAAAGAGGATTTTGTTTGAGTAATTGTTTATGTTGTTTAAGAATTTGAATGTATATATCACGGGTGAGAAACAACATGACCGCCGGTCCTCTAAATCTGACTGTCTCACCCAAAACAGGACCTCCGGGGATCAAATGGGACCGTCGCACCAGAAAATGGGACTGACGCACCTAAATACATGACCGCCCCACCACAAAACAGGACCGCCGGGGACTGAACATGACCGCCGNCGGTCATGTTCAGTCCCCGGCGGTCCTGTTTTGTGGTGGGGCGGTCATGTTTTTAGGTGCGTCAGTCCCATTTTCTGGTGCTACGGTCCCATTTGATCTCCGGAGGTCCTGTTTTGGGTGAGGCGGTCCGGTTTAAGAGGACCGGCGGTCATGTTGTTTCTCACCCGTGTATATGGGCAGGTAAAGTTGACGACGGATTGCTAGTTTGCTCCAGTTAAGACTATTTAGAACCGTGATTGTGTTAGATCCCTTGTATGGTCCTGTTTTGGCTAAAGCTGCCTAGTATTGTAGTCTGCCTGCGTTTGCTGATTGGTAGATTATGTCACAGTAATCTAGATGTGGAAGTACAAACGACTTGAACAGACTTTCAAGATGCATGGAATTGAGATGACGAGAGACGATTCTAATTGGATTGATTAATTTTTGTACGAGTTCGCGACAGTGGGGAGTAAATGTAAGTTTATGGACTAGTAACAAGCCAAGATGTTTGTGAGTGAACTTTTTGGGAAAAACTTCCCCATTGAGCGATAGGTCCACCATTGGATTTGTTTGGAAATGATTATTATTAGACTTAGAAGATATAAGATCAACACTTTCTTGAATTTCATCTTCCATTGTAAGACCAGTAATAGAGTTTGTTTAGGTCAGTTTGTAATTGTAAGGAGTCATAGGAATGCTGTTTTGGGAATGGGTGGAGAATTGCAGTGTCATCAGCATATAAGAATGTTTTAGAGTTTATTGTGTCTAAAAGATCATTGGTTTACAGTAAAAAGAGTAAGAGGCCTAGTACGCTACCCTATGGTATTCCAGCATTCACGAAAACTGCATTAAATGGGTCAAAACGGACGTACATAATAAGTAAATAGAGCTGATACTGTGTCCGGAACCACCCATTGCGTCCGGTTTAACTTAACGGGTCAAAACAGACATAATGGACCAAAATGAATATAATTAGTCACTGATTTTATGCATTCAAGATTTTGCTATCGTAGGGTCTTTGACTTTCTCAGTTGTTCGCTCGGCGCCGTACACACAAGGATTTGTGGTTGTACTCGGAATTATAGTGAACATCAAGCATTTTTCTATCTTGCGAAGCCGCCTTAATTCCTTTACAAAGCATTTTGTCAACAACACATCAGTTATGAAGGGTGACCACCCTACAACCGGGAAGCTGTGGCCGAATGAACATGACTATTTCCTCGAGCGCATTGTAATTGGCCCGTGTAACGGATTTTGTTAATTCTATGCCTGATCAAAAGACTCATAACACGTAAGGTTGGATCTTGTTACACACGCCAGTCCAGCGATATATTTGTGTACAAATTTACTAACTGATGTCAAAGGCTTTAAATTCAGTATTAATTTACATTCCCAACAAACTCGGGCTGTCAAATTCTGAAAAATATTGATAGAAAAAAAGCGACCAACAGAACCTGAAACTGATTAAAGTGATTCGGTTCCGGTGATTTTAATCATTCATAGTTCTGTCACGGGATAAGTACACCGTTGGTGTCCCACTTGAGTGACAAAATCAATATTCAACTAAAAACACTTAAAACTCGCTTATGCCATCAAATGAATCCTATGGTCCGCGCTAGAAGATCTTTCTCCACAGGTGTCGCGTAACTCGTTTAGCAGACTTTGTAAGAAGTTTTCAAACTTGCTCCAGATTTTTGAAGATTGACGAAAAATACATAGCATCATATTCGGAAGAGCTAGGGACGCGTAAACGCAATAAACTCACGAAACGTTTGCAGTGAGAAAACTTCGCTTATAAAACGGAAGCTGCGAATTCTATACCAAAATTAAATATTCCATCCTCACCGACCAATCACTTTGTTAGCCGATGTTTTCACACATGACAGGGATCTGGATTTTCTGAACATTCAGTTTAGTTTCTGGCCGTCTTGATCAGGGCTTGGGTTTCGGTCTTGCATAATCTTGCATTTTCCTCTAGTGTTTTCTGTCTACGGAACGCACCTTTATGATTGCCCTTGCAGTGTCGCCCATAACTTATGCCTTCCAAATTACGGGCATAAAACAGCTTGTACGCCCGAAAAATGTCGCATACATGTACGAGTGACACGTCAGACAGACTGCTTCCGTGGAACATGGCAGGCCTACGTGTTCAATTCATTTTTCACCATTCAAACTTTATCAACAGCACGCCGGGCAACGTGCATTATGATAGCAATTCAAGTGTTCTCTTCTACACGCCGAGATGGCGTGTTCTTGAGCTGGTGTAAGTAAATTACCCCGTTCAAAAGTTGAAGAGGGCAAAAAACACCGCGAGATAGACTTATCTACGTTACCTGATCTGTAAATTGAACAACTGATGTGAAAGGGAAAAAGCAAATCATTAGCACTATTAATTCATGAATTCACATTGTAAAATGTATATCAGAAGATTAATGCGGGTATTTCACATTATTTGTCTCCCCGGAGTTTCCAAAAGATGGAGCTCTATGTTAGATTCATTGTTTTGAGACATCTTCTGGTCTTCTTACCTGATTATGCTCTTTTGTGATCATGAACCAGACGTTATCTCATATGGGGCAAAGACAGTAAATAGGAATTTGGATGTTGTAAATCATTAGCATTTACGTAATGACGTGCTTTTGATGTGACTTGCAATGTCAAAGGAATGCGAATGGAGGTTGTTGAAAACTGGATATTTTCATGAATTTCCTTCCAGCACATCGTAAATTTGCACTTCAAAACCGCAGTTGCGTTCGCAAAGAAATATATTTTATCAAAAAAGGTGGCTTTCTATGTGAGAACATATTGTTATTCTAACGCTCTTGGTATGCTCAATCCATACCATAAAATAAAATCAGATTTTGTACAGTGATTTAAGTAACCCTCATTTTGTTAAATTCACAAATTGCTTCTACTGCAACTATTATTAAAATCTCTTGGTCTATTTACACCGACCACTTATGTATTTACACTATCATTATGCTTCTACTACGTAATATTACGGCGATAACACTGCAAGACCGTTAATTTCAGTTAAACCATCTGAATGTTTGCCGCAAGCCTCACCAGTGAACATTTGTAGACCAGGATCTGTCTCATGAAAAATGCCCTAAAACTTTTAAGACAGGGTTTTGATCTTACGCTCTAGTTTCTCAATTACTGAATAAAGGTTTAGCCACATAATTATATGTACAACACAACCTGGAAATAATTGATACAAATCATCCCAGTATCTGGTACTGATGGGTGTATTCTCAGCCACTGTACTTTTGCTAAAGTGATATTTAATCATTTTTCAGAATGAGTTGTGTGGTGCGTGAGACCAAATTTCATGGAACAGACCCCAGAGTCGAACTCCATAGATACAAGAATCTCGCAAACGAAGTTAGTGTGATCACGTGGTTCACTTGTAATGCATGGCAATATTTCGCGAAGTGTTGCGAGATCTTGCGTTTTTGTGTGTTTCTCTCGTCTAAGGAGACCACATCTGATGTTCTGTAAAGCAAAGAAAACGTTGATACTTGAAACGTTTAAAACGTTGTTTAAGGCTGTATTTTGCTCTGTTTAGCTGGCTAAAACGAAAACCGAATTAATCTTTTCATTCCCATAGAACGAGTCTCGTACTATTTGTCTATTCCCGTTACCAACTCAAGTCACAGGGAATGAACATACGCGGCATTATTGAATTTGCATTTAGTGATGGCCAATCCCGATTTTATGAGAGTAAAAGGTTGAATTCAATTTTTAGCCAACTAAGCAGCTTAGCAGCTTTGAATTATGTACGTATGTGGCATTATCTAAAACAGTGCCAATACAGGATAAGTACCCTTTCAAAAGCCCGAAGTATGTCACTACATCCGTTATCAGCTGGACCTTAATGAAGGTACCTTCAAGATAACCGTGTTTACTTTTAAAATGACACGTGTTTGCGTTAATGATTACACGAACGTAACGGATTAATAGCACTTCACAACATCTAAGACCCACAATCAACCTCAAGAAAATCTCTGGTGATTTTGAACGATTCGCGACACCATGATGGCCATTTGGTCACGTCCCTGGCAATAATTCACTTCCGCTCAGATAGTCAAGACTTTTAATTTTAGTTTAACCCTGAACTACGTAACAGCAGTGTACCTGTCCCTCAGTTCACTGGCATATCGGATACTTGTAGTTATTGTAACTGAACAAGTCATCCAATAGACCCAATAGCGGAGTTGCAGCCCCGCCATATTGGAAATGGGTCAGAATGTTGCACTGTGGGTACAGAGGTATCTTTCAGTAACATCTCTCAGAGTTGGCGTTATACAAGTTATCAGAGTTAAAATATAACTATGCATCTTGTTTATCCACCCTCTAAGAAATATACATTGAAAAAAGTCCCATCATCAGAGTGCAATTTTGAAGGGATTTTGCATAAAATGGAATTTTCTCTCCTTTGTGGTGCTTAAATTCTGTACGTGAGTTATGAAAAAAAGACGGATATAATAAAATGCATGAGACATGTTTTCCCCAATGTGACAGTGTAGCAAGTCATTTTGAGTAAGTATACCCAATCAAAACATGAGTGACACAAAAAACAAGATCCTACATTCCATACAGGTGGGCATAGTGGCCACAGCCAGGGAAGTAAGACTAATCATTAAAACAACGTACAGTGTTACTTAATATGTGTGTATATTTCATTGAAGACACGACTTTGTTCTGTTTTTACGAGTTTCATTTCAGTTCTTTCAAACTCTCTAAATAGAGAATTTGTCTTTACATTACAACAGTTCAATAAAAATCCAACCGACATCAGTAGGTAACATAATTTAAAAAGCGATATTTCGAGACACATATCTCATCTTCAGGCCAGTATTTACTACTAGTTCACAGTGAAACACACATAAGAAATGAAAAATGCAATATAACACGTGAAATTGGCATGCGATATAAACACACACAATATATACACGCTTTGCTGTGCATCATATTGCACAGATCACCTAAATAATGAGTCCTTCGAGTTCCAGTTAGCTGCTAATTCAAGCTCATAACGTTATATTGTCGTGATGGACCGTCTGGAGTAAGCAGGCGGGGTACTCCGGACGGTCAGAAACCGCAAGTCTTTCGCTCGATTACCCTTTATTGCATTTCAATCTGACAGCGTTAAGATAAGAATTGCCTGAAGAATTAAAGCGTTTGATTTCATCTTTCACCCTTTTAACGACGGAAACAGAGTTCACACTTGAATTCCTCATAACAATTTAAGTTTAGGCTCTTTTCCACAAAAATCGGTCACGTTTTGTGGGAGATAGCTGTAAGTCGGATCAGATGATTTGATGGTCTATCCAGTATTACTACATGCGTCGCTATTTGTGAAAGAAATATTTTTTAAATGTCTGAAACTGACAAGTCATCAACAAAGGTACATATTGCAGCCTGCGGAGAGATTAATTTTGGTTGAACTTGAGCGAAAACAACAAATGCTATGATTTGTTTTGTAACTCAACAACGGTCTACTTCGCGCAGTGAACTGAGCGGTTAGCCTCCGGTTTCTACTCGTGTATGCAGATGCGCGTTATCTATAACATAAAACGGAAAGTTCACTCGAAGTTCGTCTCCCCCGCTCCCATTTCGACATCGCCTTTGTCTCAGGTAGTGCACCTCGCCTTTATTTAGATTCTAAGTGTTTTAGTTGTTTTTCGCGGGCATTTTTTCAGCGGACGCAGAGGATTAATCATTAAGAAAACGTACATATGCATGTATGTGTGTGGGGGTGTGTGTGTATGTATGTATGTATGTATGTATGTATGTATGTATGTATGTATGTATGTATGTATGTATGTATGTATGTATGTGTGTATGTCTGTATTTGCACGAATGACGTGTAAAGCTCATGAATTTTATTAAAGAATCGCAACTCATGAGCCCGAGGCCTGCTTAGGTGCCACATATACGTTATTTACTCAGACCCAAACTAAGGAACTATTGGTTAAAGTCAATCCCCTCTTCCTAATACCAACTCTACTCTTTCACGGTGATAAAAACGAATTTCATGATGCAACTAGTTTTTGGACACTAGGGGGCGCTGAACGTATTTGTGAGTTAAGTGGGAGAAGCGATCAAAGATATAACAAGAACCACTAAGTAATTTTTTCAAACTTTTTATGTTACCATTACAATTCACTAGGTAATAGTAAAACTTTGTTGGTACTAGAATCGCAATGACGATCCACATTTTGACACACAACAGTCTTTTATCACGTCCTAGCTGCAGTGTAAATGACGCGCGCCATTGCGAATAAATATGTCAGAATCCAAGGGGGCGCTGCGTTATTTCGGGAAGTGACAATCGATGTGTGCTACCCATTGCGCTATGCACGGCGAAGGTTGTCTAACGCCGAATTTCGTGTTCAGTGAGTAACAGTTAGCCAAATATTTGCACAGAATTGCTTGTGCGAGTACCTGGAAAGTCGCGTATAAGTCGCAAATTATGAAATGAGGCATGCTGCCTAATGTAGTTGCCTCATGGGATTTGAGAAACTGGAATAAATTATGATAGAGAAAAAACATTTTCCAAATTTGCTTTTAATAAGTCCAGAAAAACCTGCGTAGAATGTATTTATTTTAAACACATTTTTTTCTGTTTCAGGATCGGTACTGTCGTCGACACAATGAGACAAGTTTTGCCTATTTTTCTGCTCCTGACAATAGTTGTTGATAGCACGTTTGCGTCGGACTATGGAGAGGCTTATGTAGAATTCACGTTCCGCCCGCCTCATGCTTATTACATCTTCCAAAATTCTAACAGAACTGTACAGTTCAACTATACGTCGAGCTTCAATGGTACCGTCTATCTAATGGTAAAATCAAACGATCCGGAGATTGCCACCGTGTCACGTGACGATGAAAAACTGTTTTCCCCGAGAAACTCGGAAGGTTCTAGTGAGGCACACGCCACTGTAGTGAAGAATACTGCGACTGAGACAGACACCAGAGCAACAACGATGAAGCCTATTGAACACGTCACGTATCGCACTGCAACCATGAGACGGACTGTCGAGAACAATAACACGATTGTTCCTAACACCTATTCGGCAAGTGCTCTGTTTACGGCCAGTGTGCATCCAATTACCACACGCGGTCGTCGAAAAAAACAAAAGAAAAAACGGAAGAAGGTTAAGTCAGATACGTTGTTGCATAGCAACAGCAGTGATCTTGCGTATCAAATTAAAGACTCTAGCTCAGAAGACCTAAAATTAAACCCTTCGACATTTACCGTAGATGGAAAATTTCTCGGCAGGACATTCTTAGAATTTTACATTTACTCAAACGATACGGACTTTCCACAATTTATGCGCTCTGCTACCAATGACAATTACACAACGTTTAGAGTACGAATGCCTGATGGCGAAGAATGGTACAAGCTGCCGTACAGATTCCCGGTTTCCGTTATCCGGAAGAGGCGTGCTATTGATAAAATATTCACGTATTGTATTATGGTGATCGTCTTCCTTGCCAACGTTGGACTAGGGTGCAAGATTGACCTGAACCTAGTTAAAGAAACTCTCAAGAAGCCTTTGGCTCCGGCTATTGGTGTCTTTTGCCAATTTTTAATTATGCCACTGGTAAGTAGAAAGCAGACGAATAAATACTTGTGTGCGATGATCATCATTCTGTCAACTCACTCACACTGCCAGTCATCCTCATAGCCACAACCAATGCCAGGATTTTTGCTGTGAAAGCCTGCGCAAATCGCCGCCATTGCGGTTTTGCAACACTTTGCGAAAAGTATCGATGTGCAAACCTTCGCAAGCAATTTGACGGCTACGCCAAGGTTTGGAGGAATCAGTACAGCCGTCTGTTCCCATGCAGCTGTAAGCAAGCAGCAGCATTGGCGGCGGTGTGGCGGCATCGGCAGCAGCAAAAACAGCGGCGGTGGCAGCGGCGACGGCGGTAGCGGAGGCGGCAGCAGCAGTAGAATGGACTGGGTTGTTAAATACCAACGCTAATCTTTTTGTTATACAATTAACATCATTTCAACGCGGTTGCCGAGAATGCAATCCATTGTTCCCTAATCTTGATGCATGCAAACCATACCGTCCTCTTCCCACACAACTGTGGCGACTCTTTGAGACATTCTTCGAACATCCTCAATCAGTTTAAAAGTATTCAGGACTACAGCTGAAGACAGAAAAAATCCCTGCATTTGTAGTGGGAAGGTGTGGGTTTCGCTAATGGTCCAAACCTAATCTTTCTTTGGCAAGAAACATTTCATAATTTTAAGAGTAAACTTTAGCACTCATATGACGGAAATTTCTAATTTGCAATGACAGCGATGCTGTCTTTAGGATTAACTGAAAGTTTGTTTTCCTCCGGAATTATAAACATCAGCTTTTAGAAGAATGACGGGCCCCTCATAACCCCTTATTCACGCAACTTTCGATGTATTTGTCCCTTGGGTCGAATGTGGGTCTACATGGGTGAGTGTACGGTTGAACCGTAATATGTCATTGTTATGTTTTCATTCTATTATTAATAGACATCTAGTTAACTTAAAAATACCAGAGTAGTCTAAACTGAGTACAAATTCATTTTTTCTAGGAAACGTCCTCAATACACGTCCGCAATACACGTCCTCAATACACGCCCTCAATACACGCCCTCAATACACGTCCTCAATACATGTCCGCAATACACGTCCTCAGTACACGTTCTCAATACACGTCCTCAATACATCCCCTCAATACACGTTCTCAATACACGTCTTCAATACACGTCCTCAATACACGTTCTCAATACACGTCCTCAATACACGTCCTCAATACACGTCCTCAATACACGCCCTCAATACACGCCCTCAATACACGTCTTCAATACACGTCCGCAATACACGTGAGCAATACACGGCATAGGAGCTGATGCACTAAAGCAACAACATCGTCGACGACGGCAAAAGAATGCAGTTGTACCGGTGTTCCACCGGACATCGTTTTCGCTTTGCGTTTCCTGATTATTAAGCTGTGTCAAAATCCAATTGTTTCAACGTTTCTGATCCTGATGACGAACTACTTCATGTGTTTTCGTGTCCATGAGAATGGTCATGAAATCGCCATTTTGTTCTGTAAACTTTTTTTTTTCGTTTTAGCTGTCATACTTTCTTGCAACCTCTATGAATTTTGACAAGAACATTGGCCTGGGTTTCTTCGCCATGGGATGCTCACCAGGTGGCGGTGCTAGCAATTTTTACACATTGCTGTTAGATGGAGATGTATCACTCAGCTGCACGATGACCATCGTCAGCACGGTACTTTCTTTTGGTAGGTGACTTTATGAAGAACTCATGATTCCTAGTATAACATTACGAAGCGTTTACAAAGTTAAAAAGTAAGTTTTTAGAAGCATGTGACCGCAAGTGCAAATATTGACACAAATAAATTGGAACAAAAGGGAGAACGAAGGAGGAAAGAGGAAAGAAGAAAAAGGAGGGAGGGAGAAAGTAGAGAGGAAAGAGAAGTGGGGATGGGAGGAGGGGGGGGGGAGGGAGGGGAACAGTAGGGAACGAGCGAGAGGGAGGAGGGCGTTGGAGAATCAAGACTTCGGTTTAGTGCAAGTGAGTGAGAGTCAGGGGAAGAGGGTAGAGGATGAAGAGCAAAGGTAATTTACGGTTATACTATGCATTTCGTTTGGACATAGACAGTTGGTTATGTTACGTAGGAGTTGTGAAGAACTGCATGTACAGTTTAAAGAGCTGTGTGACATCCTAATTTTCTCTAACGTTCGTATTTTTGGTTTACAGGTATGATACCGTTGTGGATCTTTACATTGGGACAGAACTTTCTAGTGGAAGGGAGCGATGTGAAAATCCCATTCGTCAACATTCTCATTTCCTTGGGAATCATGTTATCGGCGTTTTCCATTGGCGTCCTAATAGAACACAAGAAAAAGAAATGGTCGCGAATTCTGGTTAGAATCATAGCACCGTTAATGATAATTGCAATTCTTATCATTTTCGTCGTCGGTGTTTGGGCTAATCTATACATCTTTAAGTTATATACAGCAAATATGATCTTGGCCGGCTGCGTGTTGCCTTACGGCGGATTTCTTCTTGGTGCTTTTATTGCGTTTGGTTGCCGGTTGTCGTGGAAAAGGGTGAAAACTATCGCAGTAGAGACTGGTATACAGAATACATCCGTTCCCATAGTGCTTATGGCATTTTCACTTCCTTATCCCGAGGCTGATCTCGCTATTGTAGCACCAGGTGCCGCTGCACTGTTCATGCCAATACCCCTGTGGTTTGCTATTGCCGGTCGAAAGATCTGGATCCGGTGTAAAGGCTACAAGAAGTTGCCATCGGATGAGAAGGAAACCGAAGAAAAGGCAGACGTAAACAAAAACGGAAAAGTTAAAGATGCAGATTCCAAGGAATTTGACGCAAATGGTGTTGAAATTAGAGAATCTATCATATGACGTTGAATTTGTAAAGGTCTTGGAGAGAAATGAAGATATATACAGGTTATCCCACATACTACTGCCATATCCTATCGAGAATTCATTACATCTCGGGGTGTCCTAAAGAAACCAAAATTTATCCCATATGTACCAATTCATTTACATTGCTGCGATATCTTTTTGCCATACGTTTTGTCTTTGTGTAGCAGTTGTAATAATGTCATATACTTATCAAGCGTGCTCGCGCCAGTTAAGCGAAAAATTTTTCTAGAATTAAGTCACGATGTTGATAAGAATTTTCAGTTTGTGAATATACAAGTTAAAACAATGGACCATTCAGTAACATTAAAAATTCGTCTGAAAGTTAAAAACAATCCACCCGGGAATATAAATTTTGAAACATTATCCAAACAATTGTCCATCGGTATGTCGTTTTAGCTTCGATGAATGTCTTAATTTTCTAAGTCTATTTTTCGTTTCACAACTTCTGGAATGAAAATAGTGAATTCCTCAGTTCGGTTGATCAGAACACCGGGAAATGACGATGGAAACTGTTCTTTGTGAGGTGCCTGATTCGCGAGACTTGAGGAAAGTACTGTATCGCAAAGAGCAGATCTTACTTTTGCAGCGAGAGAAGTTAGAGCATAGATTAAATACATACAATGGCGAGAGTCGAAGAACACTGCGAGCAGACGATCATGTAGTAAAATAAACATACTCGATAACAGGTAGCAATGTCATGTAAATATCTTAGTTCTCAGTGTAAATATACTGCATGTATTCAAAACGAAACGTTTTTGTTTGATTTGAATTTGATTTTCGCCCGATTTTATCGGGGACCTTAGTAGAGGCAATTAGTCTATTTCTGATGACCCAAATTAAAAAATAGGGAAGCCTAGAATTAGCGTTAGAATTTCAATCGGTAAAGCTTTCGTTTGTAGATTTTAAAGGAGTAAAACTGCTTTTTCAGGAATGACCTCTTGAATGACAGCTTCAGGTAGCCCAAGTGAACAAAATCAATCAAATTTGCAGTCTAACATGCAAATTTACTCAATTAAAAGGCTACATCAACCACGGAATACCGTCTCAACCACTGAATACGTATTGACTCTACTGTCCCGTATTGAATGACGTATTTCAGGGCCGTAATCACACAAATATGGGATAAGAACACTTAGATGCGTTTATTTCAGCCATAAATATAATAATAAATAACCCATAAACAAGTTGCACTTTAACTGAATGGAAAAAAGTTAAGAACTTCTACAACCTTTCTTTGGGATTGATTTTGCTGATCCTCCTGAAACATGCAAAAGCTGCAGGCCCCTATTTGTAATGTATGGCCACACGCTAGTGACCCCGGATTGCTACGGATCATTACAAAAGCTTTTTGGACACCCTTTCTGCTTACTGCCGCCTTGAATAATGTGTTTGGTAACACAAATCATTTCAACATAGAATCGAAATTTTGAGACAAAGTGTCTTTGATAAGTCGTGTTATTTGCATTTTGGAAATATCGACTGTCTGCGACCACTTTCAAGAGAACGCACTGGTAATGAAATTTCACTACGGGCTTCAAATTTGACTTTGTAGTAATATGCGGCCCACTTAAAGGCGAAAAGTGAGTGAATTACGTGCCGATAAGTAAAACAAAAAGTCCAAAGTGAAGATTTTTTTTTGAAACGCGTAACGACAGTATACAACAAGGAACTCGAAAGATTCTAAAAGAGAACACCACTCGAATACTAGACAACAAGGAACTGGAAGGGTTCTAAAAGAAACCACCACTCAAATACTAGAGTCAAAATATACTGGCACAGTCCTTCAGAAGCTGTTTCCAATCTAATAAGGTTCTGAGGAGTAGTTGAACGAGTCCTTTTGTTCACAATAGCTTGAAAGCAATTTTCTCCTTTGAACGTTTGCAATTTTAGAGCTTGTCTCATAGTCCAGATCTCCTGCGGGTACTTCCGATATGTATAAAGGGAGACGTTCTGTGAAATCCACTGCCGGATAACTAGGATATGGTATAGAGGTCCGTAAAAGTGTGATGCGTGTCTATTAAGACTAGAGACAATGGCATTAATTCCAGAGACAATGGGAAAAAGTTCACGTCATTTTTTGTTGCACCATCAAAAAGCAAGACACCAAAGCATTGTAGGAAAATCATAACAAACATGGGAGACAACTAATACCATAAACTAATATATAAATGACAACCGATGGCGCCAATGAAAAAGCAAACGGTAATGATGTAATAAGTGAATTAATGCCCAGTAAACAATTAAAAGTATTGAAGAAAACCGTTTGCAGGCCAAACACACCTGGATGTTGCCCGCAGATTGTCAACCCCATCCAGATAGCTGTCGACTGCTTACGGTAGTCCCAGACATTGGTACATTGTAAGGTTTGGAGGTTTAACAAGATTCTGAGCAAATGGATTTCCTCAATGTTCTTGACAAAACAGTAAACTAAGCAATGTTTCTCTTCTTCACCCATTCTAGCTCCCAGTTAAGTACTGCCAATCGTTTCTCTACTTCTTTCGCTTCCTTCGCCAGCTCCGTCTTGCTTTTTGAAAAGGTAATGTCCTTCACGTCTCCGACCTTGTAAGGCGTGAGAGCTGGTCGGGCCAGTTTGGGACAAACAGTACCTGCCCAGATGTCAGCAGAGTTTACTATGGAGCTCATGATCATGTTCTCTTTGATCTCATACGCCGCTTTGTTGGCCGTCTTGTATTGCGACAGTGATGGCGAGAAATAGATCTTAATCAAGTCGATCTCTTTGTTGTACGTCATCATAATCTGTAAAATTCAAAACACGGTTTCTCGTGCATTAGTTCGTATATGTTTATTGCCTCAGCGGCGTAGCTTGCTCATAAGTAACAGAACGAGAGCGTCGAGAGAGTGGCCGGGAGTGGGCACACAGATGCTTTTTGACTACGATATTCCATTTTTGAGAGACACCAGTTCATATCTAACCCACAGCATAATCCTTTTGTAGGGATCTAAGGTCCAAGACGAAGTTTATAACATATAATTGTTGAGTTTTAGTAAGGCCAGTATGTGGGTTTACAGTCCACAAAACTGTAATAGTGACCGAGTCGGAGCCGAAATCAAAGTTTGCCATGAATAACGTCTGATTGGACTATTTTTGAGGGCCGACATATGTACGAGATGACTATTGATTCGTAACTTTCCTATTTTGTGTAACTTTCTTATGTGTCGCCATTTTCTCACTGACCAGTTTTTTTGGGGTCATCAGAATGCCCCGCAAAAGAATGCAAAGGGAACCATTTTACTGTATGTGCGTCGGCCGAGCATGCGCATTCCAACTACAATCCTGAAACTGGGTCATTAGAGCACGCGCGTTCTGACGGTTAATGGCGGCAGTATCAAGCCTTCTCCAGGCACAGCGATCTGGGTCACGTGCCAATTATCGCCTTATATTATCTTGTAAGTTGTACATTGTTTGAGACGAGCTTTTGACCGTTATTACATCTGCTCAGTATGCTAATTCTTCACAGAAGGAGATATTTGGGCTTTCAATCGCATGTCAATCCTTCATTCGGACAGACAGCTACCAGTTTTACACAAACCGTTTTGGAGCGATTTCGAAAAAAAAACTGATGCTCGAAATTGTCAAAGGAAAAAAATCGATTATGTTTCCAGAAAGAAACCACATTTCTCTGACGGGTCACGTTTCTGATGCAAAACAATGGACAAACGTCACTTGGTATCATGGCTATCGCAAGCGCAAAAATACGCGTAAATGCCGTGTATTGGAAGTTAGTGAACATTCTAGCGTTTGAAAGCGCACTTTTTGTACAAGTGACCGAGGGAACTGCATCAGGTGTTCGAAGTCACCTGAGTGATTTATATTTTACTGTTATTTACAAACAAAGGTGACGTCAGATTCTGGATGACATGAAAATGCTTAAAATACTTTTGACTTGGATAACGTGATGGTGACACGCTGATAAGTGGTAGCTTCCGATTGGGAAGATCATGACATTCAAACATCACGAGAGCTCTATTACTTAACAAAAAGATAATAAATGGCATTACCTTAGCAGCGTTCAATATGAAAGTATGAACGGTGAATATGGAAAATTATTAATTAGGAAATATGAGTTTACGAGTTCATAATACGTCTAAATCATATAACAATAACTAATATCACATGTAATGCAATAGCTCCGTGCATTTCAATCGGAATATCGTCAGGAATGATCATTTAGTCTTTAAAAATCAGCTTCCACCACAAACACAACTTTTGACTTTGACCGCATAATTATGGATATGAAAATTACCAAAACTTCGGCGTCAGTTATTTGTCTTTTCTTACTTATTATTGTATAACATACTGAATTCTGTTAAGTAAATGGAACTTCGTGTTCAACGTGACACGTCTGAAAGAATATTTAGCTGACGGATAGCAAAGTAGGATGAGTAGCGTTCTGGCGGCATTCTCTTGCATGAATTTAATGCAGCCGGATGTTCCCCAGTGCTCTGTTTCATGAATTGCTGGAAACCGTCATGCCGTCAAATAGCTACTGTTGTTCGATGTTACATTCAAACTGTTCACACGAAAAATTCAAATATCTCAAAATATCCTGGACCCGTCTTGCACATCAGAATTTGAATTGGGGTCAAGGAAAATGCACTTTAGTGCTCTCCTAACGCTAAAGAGTTGTATGTAGAATATGTCCCATTGGGTAATAACCTTACCTCAAATGAAATGGACAAAATATTTTTGAAAATAAGGGTCTGTCATGCGAATAAAATCTGTGTTTTCATTTCATTCTAATATGAATACAATAACACCTCAATGCCCCTCGCTCCATTTTGTGACACATGTTACGTAAAACCAGTGCCCTCTTACTCACTTTGATAAGTTTCTTCATGAGACCAAGATCCCTGTAAGCATCGATAAACAACGTAACCGTCCCTTTGGCATGCATAGCCAGCATCTGCTGTATTGCTTCCAATAGTGGAGATGGGTTGTCTCCCCCGTATAGTTCCTTTCGAATACTTCTGTCCCGTTCTGGCTTATAGAGCGCTCGCACGATTGGAGCTGAAACATCCACATCACTTACACTTAGAAAGATGACATTTATTAGTTGCAAAAGCTCGTATCAGAGAATTATCGATAGGGACTTTTGAACTTCTGATTGAAATCCTTAGATCCAACGGACACATGGATCACTATCATAGGATTGAACAAGAGTGGTAGCTCCTACGCTGCCAAATACTAATATGGCTGAATAGGGCTCACAAGATTTATACTGCCATCTCTTACCAAAAATTCCGAACAGTTCAGTTTGCTCCACGCACGTGAAGTTCCTTTTGTCACACGCGATCGCGCTAACACTTTTAATGGCGGCCTCTGACTCCATGTTGTACATGCTAAGTTTGTTCATCTGTCCAAATGGATTCCCAGAGTTGTTCTTGTAGAAATTCAAAACTAACAGGCAACTCTCCACTTTCTTTCTCCAAACTGGTCCTGTAACAAAGGTTGTATCGTATTAGTGGTCAGATGGTGATGTGTTAAACTTTTTCAAACCATATCAGTTCCTCATTGCCAGATTTGTGCAACGCCGGTATTTCTTCCAAATTTCACCGGAAATAAAGTTGCACGGTGATCACCCACCAAAAACCAAAATTCCGAGCAAAACAACGAAAACAAAACAAAACAAAAACGTTTATGATGAAATTTAGGTAAAACACGTTAACATGCAAAACCTGATGCCAATTGTATGGAAAGATACTCTTTGTCCTACGTCAGGCCAATACAGGATGAAGACAAATGGAATTTAACTGAATTAGTCGGTGCTTTTACCAACTCGTCGTGCACAATTGTGTTTTCTGTAGTCAAATAGAAAAAAGTGTTCACAACCAATAATTTTCTGACGCAAACGACTGGAATTGACCTGGGGTCTGTTTCATCCAAATAACTATTGCTGAAAATTAACTGAATGTCGCTTAAGCAAAATGTCTATGAATATACACGTATCTGCTAATTATTGACACACTTTCTATAAATTATTTTCAGCCTGTGATGCGCTCATAACTACTTGGTTAAACCCTTATTCAGCCATTGTGAAGAAGGAGCATAAGGTCAAATGTATGTCTCAAAGTCTTAAGCCACATTCACGCAACAGGCCTCTAAGGGTTTTTGTCGCAGTTAGACGATTGGCAAGAAAAACTACCTTCGGTGCATTCGTTGCATAAGTCTCGGATGCAGTTCTCCAGTGCCTTCTTAACGTTGTTGTGACTCGAGGACAGTCCTGCTTTTTTCCTTAACGTTGCTGTAGCTTTCTGCAGAAGCTTATTTCTATAGGGTAAGGTCGTCTTACACCACTTGGGGTTGTATGTCGTCTTTGTACAGTCGAAATCGGCAAAGCTGGTGAAATATTGGCATTGAAGTATTAAAGCGATATACTGAATGAAGATTGAAGGATTCTGTTTAACATTTTGATAGAACAAAACACAAGTGATGCTTTTGGAAGCCTATGCACAATTTAAGCGGGCATTGAACCCGTGCCTTCTTTATAAAATGAAGTTTTGATTTAAGACACTTACCATTTTAAAAGTGATCTTAAATTTTCTTCTAAGGAACACTTGACAGTGCTTTATTTTCTTAGATGAAGCTCCTTTTGTGAGCTTGTTCTGATGATCAATGAACTGTCGGTTCTTCCAGAGCCCGGAAATCATTCCTCAACTCATTAAGCAACAGTTTTCGAGCTCTTTTATAATGGCACGTGGCCTAAATAAAAACTTAGTTTGAAACAGAAAACACTGATTTAATGCCAATTTTGATGGTTTGATCGATGTTTTAAAAACCCCTCTTTGAATAAACACACAGGGGACATGTTTAAGCTGTCTCACTCATGGCCCAGGGCCTTGCAGTTGTTGTCTATGAAAACCAGCAGAGGCAACAACATTTTCGCTTGAACCTGTCGTTGATCAATCCTCAGTAGCAGACAGGCGCCTCCCCAAACTCGAGAAACTATTTTACAGTAAGTTCCAGAACTTAATATTTTGTAAAATTTGGGCATCTAGTAATTCACCAGGATGAATGATAACAATCTTATCAAGTCAGATCTAAACTAAATTTTTAAAAACTTACAAGCCTGCGTCCAGTTTGAAGTTGAAGTAATAACTTTCAGCGTCAAGTTTGAATTTACATGCAGCAACTTCATCCAGAACAGAAATGGGTGGACCACCTGAAATAAATAGTTGAAATAGGTTGGTGTTACGGTCCTTCTCGTCTTAAAGTGCTACATACATAAAAACTATTCTCTATTTCCGAGTCTAGTGAATGTAAGCAATTAAAATGACGCTAGGAGTGAAACGTCCCCATAGTTTATAAATAACCCAAAGAATACTCGTTTTGAATGTTTTAATATTATCTTAAATGTGGCGTTGTTACGCTGCTGATTCTCTGGGAATGAAACACAACTGGATGTGACGTCACTCGCAGTCACAAAGAAGAATCAGGCAAAGTTGCCAACCAGTCTTAATGCTTCTAGAGACTGATTCGAGACAGAAGTGTCAGACACGCAACAGCAACAGTTTTGCAGTAATAAAGTTTAGTTAAAGAGATGCGTCGATATGCTGCAGTGTATGGTAACTGCGTGTATGCTGCAAGTGAGGTACTACGTGGTTTAATTGTTTTGGTTGTATTGTCAGTTAGTTACACGGCTTACTGGTGATAGTTCTATGCCAATACACCATGACGTTGACAACCTGGATAATGAATCGCGTCTCAGTTTTCATTTTCAACTTTCTCTTGTTACTATGGCCTAAAACTAGTGTTGTAGAGTGAGCTTCATGAAAGAGGGGTACCTTGAATAACCTTTAACCATTTTTCTAACTCTTTAACGACTGTGTCTTTTCCGCCATCGTGCGTCCATATTTTGGCTGCCACAGCCGGAGGAGCGTCCCAGGGCTTTGGCCGGAAGTCAAAGTAAAGTTCATCTTCGTGTACACCAATACCAAGCATGCGCTGTTGAGGATTCACCTGGTTACCACATATCTTTATAACGGCCTAAACACAAATAGAAATTGAACTTAATTTAGATTGATCTGTTACACATTAAATTTATCTGCTTGATATTATTCAATATTTGTGACGCTTCACAAAAGTTTTCGAGTAGATGTTAAATTATTTCAAATGAAATTATTCAGTTTGTAAAGAATTCTTCTTCGTTGAGCTGTAGTGTCTATTGTCGTCAAGATGAATTGGAATGTTAAGTGCTTTATTTCGCACTATAAGCACCTAGTCAAGCCTACCTTTCCAATTGCGATCAGCTCCGTTTCTCCGGTTGTCCCAGTGGCCATGTCAACAATGACGGCCTGACCACACTGGTGGCGAACTTTCTCTTCATCGTGCTTTGTCTGAATATTCGCTAAGTTGTCAGGCTGGTTTCGGTACGCAGCTTTAACTCTAAGCTTCAGTCCACCCTTTGCTATGACATTCCCGACGCATTCCACTAGGTACTGGTCTATTCTCACGAAACGTTCGCTAGTGAAATTAAGAAGCGTTAGATTTCCCACCAGTTTGTCTGTCTGATAAATGGAAGAGTCAAAAAACTGACTGACATACGGCTCCTTTATAGGATCAATTTTTCCACACCATGGAATGTTCTCATCGCATTTGCCTGGATAGGCGTACTTGCTGTTGGTGGCGAAAAAACCCGGTCTTGACGCTTGTAATTGCGCCGTTGGGAATGGCACAACAAATGAACGAGGTTTGTTTTCTCTCTTGACGCACACCCAAATGACCTGAGGTTTAGGAGGAGGAGGGTACTCGACAAAGTCAAAGCCAGCACACTGAGCCAGCTGACCTAACTGAATGAGTTTACCTTGGCCGTCAGATCCGGTCAAATTTAGCCACAGCGCCCTGAAATGTGAAAATACCATGGTTTGTAATAATTTGACATCAAAATCATACTTCAAAAGAAAATTAACTATTTCGGTGATCAAGCTTTAAAAGAAAAACCAATCCTTTTTTATTTTACCATTACGCAAAAACTCCATCTCGATGTTTAGTTATCAATGTTGAATTCTTCATCGAAGCGCTGTTGAGTTTAAAAACGTGACCACAATCACATGATCTTTAATTATTATCGCAGGCAATGCGTACTCACGCAAATTTCTAATGCTCAATTTTAGGGTAGACCAACACGTTTTGTTGAGTCACTGATGGCTTCGATGTCCTTGTTGATAACGGAAATAGAATCCATTCACAATAAAAGGCCCTGTCACATCGTTCCAGGCAAGCCCTGCGAGCAGCGTGCGGGCGGCAATTGTTTTTGCCTGGAGCTCCGCAGATGATTTGGACCAGAAGTATCTCGCACCGAACTTGCCCGCACTTGTCCGCAGACTTGTCTGAGACGCCCGCAGCCAACTTTTGAACATGTTCAAAACTTGGTCCGGGTAAGGTGCGTGAGTTTGCCCGCATAGGTCCACCCAGAACACCAGCAAATGGCCCGTAGCAGCAGTTTATCCGCTTGAAGAAATTAGGTTGACCGTGCGCATGTGGTCATGGCGCGCCAGCGCATGTCAGCTGCAGGCATATTTGTGGGCATAGAGCGGGCGTTTCTCTGGCAAGGAACGGTGTTGGAAATGGCAAACTGCGTGTAGCGTGTCATTTCTGCAGGCATGGAGCTAGGTATACGAGGAAAGTGAGGGTTAGTTACTGCTCCCCTGCTGGTAATCTGACGGCCGGTTGAGGCCAAGTTGTTGGCGTTCTGCGAGGGCATCTTATAGTAGAGGTCAATTCTGCCGCTAAAAGACCATTACTGAAGTGATGTTTTATTACATACATCACACATGGTTTTAAAAGATTCTGTTTCCAACCGTGACTGTAAATTTATTTTTCAGAAAATATATACTACACGCAAGGTGATCATCAATCAAATATCAATTCGTTCAACACACCCTAACATCCCCCACGACCTATGAACTTTACTCCATCTAGGAACATTTTCACAAAGACAGGTTTAGAAGATCCACGTCACGGCTTTTTCGGACTAGACTTCTGAAGCTACATCTGTGGGTAGATTTGGTAGATTTGGTCAAACACTGTTACCACCATCCACCGAAAAACTTATCCAAAATACAAAATGACCAAACTTGCAAAATATTTTGTTAATATAAAAGAAATTCATTTTAACTTCAGTCTTGAAGAAAAAGTTTTTTTTGTCTTATTCATAAACGTTTTTGTTACCCTCTTGCGACTCAATACCGGTACTTCCCAATACCTATATTATCCTCCTCGCAGTTTCCTAACTCGTGTTACCCTGCCCTAATATTCAAAATCAGACTATTGTTGCTTACTATGCCTAATGCACTCTCGTCCCCATGTTCTCCTGCCCCGATGTTCACCCAATTCAAAACTGCCGGACCGGATGTCCCTTCTTTCCGATGCTACCTCGACTCCGTACCTAGTTCCGTTATAACTTGGGCATGATCCCAAGTTTTCATTATACCGGAGGATCAGAAGTGTGTGTTAGTCGTACATTAAATCTTGAAGGAAAATTTCTTTCGCCAGCAAACGGTGTAGTTGACCATAATTTTGTAATTGCTCGTGATTTTTAAACGAATGAGTGTACCCTCTGAAAATCAATTGATGCATGACGAATTATCAACAAAGGCCTTATTTCGAGACTTGGAAACACACGTCAACACAGTGTGAGCCTTTTCAGTCTAATGCAGATTAGTTGTGTTGTGTGTTTATCGTCTTAAATACTAACTGAAAGCCGAACACGAAGGGTTAAAGGCGAAACATGATGGGGGTGTGGGTGTTCGTTCATTTTACTCAAGGTAATTTGATGCCTTCGCTACCATGGGTCAAACTTCCTTAAGTATCTTTTAAAATACAACTCGTCAACCCATGAAACCAAAAAGTTCAAATCTTTGGTGATCACAGAAACCTATTGTGCGCACAGAAATAACACCTTGACATTTATAGTTGTGTGATTGCATTTTGTTCTTTAAGAAATTGAATTTTCGCAAGTTCTGCGCGGGCTGGTCGCTGCTGCCATGTACGTGACAAATTTCACAAGAAACTTGAAAAGTCTATCTCTGTATACTATTAGGTACAATCTAGTGTCTGGAAAATTAACAAGACATATTTGGGCTAAAAACCCAGTCGTAAAAAATCAAGACCACGATTTAGTGTTATTTTGTTAATGAAATAATGATCGAGACCTTGATTTTGTTGAAATGTCCAAGTTTTAAGGCGTAACTGAGTAATGACAATGTTTCCAAACAGCAGCATTTGTTGAAAAAATGCGGTAAATTACGACACATTCCCATAATGCTCGTTCTGTTAAAAGCTTTACCCGTGTGTCGTCGAACCAGATGCTTACAGGAAACACCAGCCCTGGATTTCTACGCCTTCGATCTGCTGTCGGGGGGATGGTCTGGGGATGGTATTAATGTACCGCCATGTCCCTAATGATCCTGTCCGTGACAGGTATTACAGGGATAACACGTGTTATTTCATCCAAACTCTGATGCAGTAAAATGAATGGCGTCTCATTGACTAGTACTTACTGCGCCACGCGATGGTGTGAAGTCTCAATTTTCCACGTTCCCCATTTGAAGCCTGCTGTTTCCGTAGGCTCGTCCCATGAAAGCTCCACGATTAGCTTGTTATTGTCTCCCCATTTTTCCTGCACAAGTTTGGCCAATCTTCGTAATCTGGAAAACGCGTAACTTTAAGTTCAAGTTGGCGAAAGCATGAGCTAGGTTAGCGTTTATTCGAGAACTTTCCAACATAAATTTTTAACTGTGTCAATACTGTTTGCACACAAAGCAGCTTCAATCTTATTGTTCTTCTCAGTACTATCACAACGAGCCAGCAGAGAGATTTGTAGTTGTCCTGTGGTGCAAAATAATAGGGCCGTCCCGGATTACACGGAGACACTCAAATCTCCCTGTAATTACCCACAATGCAGTAAACATCCGTCAGGCACATTTGTTACCTCGTTTTTGTGCCATTGGATCTGGCATATTATTTGTTGTCTGATTTTTTACAAAGTTTTTCTCGGATGGCATTGCTCTATTCGTCCTTCCAGTGCCAATGCGCTGTGGGCTGCAACTCCGATGTGAGAAAGGCTGATTAACTGAACAAATACCCGTGGATGCTGGGTGTGAAATTCTTGATACCAATGAGAGACACGAAAATGTGCCTGATTTCCAAAACGCGCTTTCTTAACTCCGGGACAAAGGAGAGTTCTACCGACGTGTAATCCGGGACGGCCCTATTAATTTCAATTAGCCATGGAATTTCAAGCACTCAACTCAACCCAGCTGCATGCTGTGAGAATTTACACACATCAGGGTAAAGTTCAGTAACACTAGGACCTACGTTAAAATCTAGACAAAATCACTTGTTCTCATATAAATTACACGGCAGTATATCAAGTAATCTCGCAAAGTCATGCTTTTTATCGAGGCCTTAGCGTTACTGTCAGTAACGCTAAGGCCTCGATAACTGAACAGCTGGCTGGTAAATGAATTTTCACTCGCAAGGGACCATGATGCGATTGCATATGCGTATGAATACAGGCATGCATACATGTTTACATGCATACATGTATGTATATAACGTAGAAAATATATCTGAAACTAAATAAGGCGATCCAGATCCTCCCAAGGATACTATTGTTTCGTGAAATGAAGAATATAAATCGGTAAATAAAACAACAAGAATGGATCAACTGAAATTTGAAATTTTCGGAGGTAACAACTTCCTTTGTCAACAAAAACACAAAATGACAATTGACATATAAGATATGGTGTAACGAATATGATACATTTTTGCGTAAAAAATTCAATGACATATTTTATATGTTTTATAATATGTCATTGAATTTTTTACGCAAAAATGTATCATATTCATTACACCATATCTTATATGTCAATTGTCATTTTGTGTTTGATTTTACTTTATTTCTGTTTTTGTTGACAAATGAAGTTATTACATCCGAAAATTTCAAATTTCAGTTGATCCATTCTTGTTGTTTTATTTACCGATTTATTTTCTACGTTTCATGAAACAATAGTATCCTTGGGAGGATCTGGATCGCCTTGTTTAGTTTCAGATATATTTTCTACGTTATGTACGTATTTATGTATGTATGCATGTATGTATGTATCTCTTTATAGATAGAGCTATAGGTATTAAGCTAAGAATACAGATCTTTTAGCTAATGTATCATTTGGTGACTTGACTTTCACAGGGCGTGGGTAAATCTTCACAGTATGCTGGCCAGGTGAGCTAAGCGCTAAGCCGATTAACTCAGTCAACGCTCTCGGCTTACGACCAGCTCGCCAACTACAGTCAAGAACCAACAGAAGAACACAACAAGAAAATGTTCACATATTATTACCTATACATTGTCCTGCAAGTCATCACTCGATCTCTACACCTCTTCGCCGGGGGCACAGTAGATTCGTTATTTACTCGACAGTCTATACAAGACCTTCCTGGCATGCCGCACCAAGCGTCGTTACGTTTAGGATTTCGGAACTCGACGTCATTATAGTTGTAATAACAGAGCCTAATAAAAAGAAATGACGCACGCAAATTTAGAATAAATTGATTCAAGTACAGATTGTGGATACCATTCTATTGCTACGCTACGATCTTCTTAAGTCCCAATCTCGAATCTGCAAACACCAAATCCGTCATAAAAATCCCTGGACTCGCACCCCAAAACTCGACACACACACACACGCACACGCACATGCACACACACACACACACACACACACACACACCGGACCAAACCCCACTCCCGGAGAACAGGAATGGTAACTGTGACTTAGAGGTGCGACCATGGAATCGTTTCCACCCCTAGAATTAAGGACGACATTGATATTGTCACGAACACTTTTCAACCTTGTTTAAGGTTTCGTTTACATAGACGAATCAACAGTTGGCTGATCTGGGGAGCATATGATATAGCTTTTGCCGAATATAAGCACAGGAGAATTTCAACGACAATTCCCCCAGGCTGCTAGCAATTTACCCCCGTCCCAGTGGCCAACAGTTTCTACCGGCCTTCCATCTTATATGTCTTTCCCGTATTTCTCCATTGGATGATTTGCTAACCAAATTTGTTACTGTTTTACCCCAATTCTTCTTATTTTTGACCCCAACCCTGCCCCCGCCTAATACGCCTGTGTTCGTATACCCACTGCGTGTTGTTTGAGATTCACAATATGCATGATCAAAAGCACAAAGAGTCGGCATATAAATATGTGAGCGCATAAAAATCGTCTATGTGTCTAAAATCTTACCCCGCAAATTGTCTCTTGTGGTAGCGCGTGATAGGTATGCCGATTTTTCCGCAGGCCTCGTCCATATTCTTGCCTTTGGGCCGCTGCATTCCACGAAGAAGTTGGGGAAAGAGTTTGGCAAACTTGTTACACTCCGCCAGCGAAATGCCATCCGCATAGGCTGCAATTTTGGAGAATTTGTTCCGTGAGAAGATTAATATCAGACGTACGTTCCGTAAACGAAAGAACTTTAGTTCGCGGATAATCAAGATCACTTGAGAGTTTGCGAGAAATCGCTATGTATTACAGGCGATGAAAATGTTCACACCAACTCCCTTCGCGAGGTTCTTGCCTCGACGGAACTCAGGCTACACGAACCACACTGCTCATACGTTACTATTAACATAGTTCATCACTTGCCAACGCACAATCGACGTTGGTCGATGTTCGACCAAACGAGCACAATTGCCAGGTGATCAGCTGACTTGTCACATGACTGAAAAGTTATTTTCTAAAGACTGGTAGACTGAGTGCATGCTAATTACTAACATATATCCTGGCTACAAGACGTAAACAATGTACCACTGGAAAATCCTTAGGCTACAACATGACATGAAGCGCTGCAATACCTGTGCATGAGTGTGGCAATCCACATCCAACCCTGCAGATAGTCGAATATGTTACTTGTCGTTTGCTCATTAAAGTCGTCCATTCTAAACTATATATGGTGTGTAATTTTATGTTGGAACAGACTCATTCGTACTCCAAACCTTATTGTTGTTGGGTGGCCAAACAGCGCGACCGTTTTTCAATACTGCGGGACCAAGACAGAATTTCTAACAAAAGGATTTGATAACTTTTAATTCCTGTGTGCAGGTTGTGCCTCCAGATAAACGAAACACAAACATTAATTAGCACAGGGCAATTTAAAAACTTACTTGAGTTTACGAGCTGCGCGAAATGCGAATTCGCGCTAGCCGTTCCCTTGCCCCACGACCCACGTTTCACGCAAACGTGCACATTGCTACTGTGAATCTTCACGTAGTCGAATTCCGCCATAACAGCCATCTGACCCAATTTACGCATTAAATTTGGATCAAGATCTTCACTCGGCATTGTTGTGAAATCGTAGTTCATTTCGTCGTCAGTCAGCTCCCTAGAAATTGCTATCTGGGCGCCACGACCTTCTTTGTGGACGGAATCAAATCTAAATTTTCCCCAATTAGTTCCTTCGATGGGGTGTAACTGTGTCGGTTCGTCAAAGGCGTTGATAACCATGAGCTTTCCTATAAAATACGAAATCAAGGACGTCTTTCATATTTTTCACTTCCTGTTTCTGTTTTGAAAATACCATACTGAAGGATTTTATGAAAGCAGAGAACTATGAGCTACACGAAAGCACGTGTGTTCAGAATGTAATGTCGTCTAGCCTCCGTGTGCACAAGGGGGGCACTAAAAGAAGAATGCCACCAAAGCGACGTACTTTTATCAATTTTGATAGTGCAGTTGCACGCGATAACAGCAAGTTCAGTCAGGGAGTGCAGTACACTCCTTGGTTGAGTGCTTTTACCGGACACCAGACGGCAGACGGAGATGCTGAAATTAACTAATGACGTACCGGATTCCAACACAGTCTGTTCAGCAGTTCACAACACGCTTACTGGTGTCAGCTTATCGCTTGAATTCCTGGTTCTACACCGATAAATCATCAAAATTCGATGTAAAACCTTTACAACTACACTGAACTTATAAACAAACGAGTCCTTTTATTTCACTGATAGAAATTTTGAACGTATCGTATCCCACAAAGTTCGGTAGACTAATTTACCGAGGTCGGTCGTGGGAGGTTTGGAGTCTGTTCGATGATAAATTAGAATTATAAATAATTCTTCTGTGAAATACAGACACGAGAGCACAGGGATTTCAAAGCTTTGACAGATGACTCGATACATACACTAAATGGTGACTTAACTCACGTTTAGGGTACGTTTTTTTCACTAGTTCAGCTAGCGACCTTATGCTCTCCGACATATCTAGAGACATATGTCTATCAGCACAAATGGCGGGCTTCGTATACCCAGCGACATCCTTTCGACAATCGGAACACGGATAGTTCATCGAGCCGCACCATTGCAGGGTATGCTCCTCGTTTTTGAACAAGATCGAGTTCGATTTCAGCTGAATCATATTTCTGGAAACGGAAAAGTTTTCATTAAAATCGTTCAATCATGATCTGAAATAAGGGAACTAGTTGTGACGTAGACGCAGTCATGCGCGCGTGTGAAATTCTAGAGGGCCGGAAGTTTACAAAACATGATGATGATGATGACAATGGTGATGGATTTGATTATAGTGTTGGTGGTGAAGATGGTGATGTTTATGATGATGGTAATGATGGGGCTGGTGACGATCAAGGTGGTGATAATGATGATGACGATGGTGAAGGTGATGGAGGCGACGGCACCGGGCATACACATCGGGGGCATCCACCGAATCACTATAAATAAACCTTTTGAAACTGTGACTGATTTGTAGTTAAATTGAATAAAGTTTCTATTTTGTTTCATCTTTTTTACTTTCATTAGTAATAGGATCCATGCATTTGAGTAGAAAAAGGGGCATCCAATAAAAAATATCCCCGGGCGTCACCAAGCCTCTGCACGCTACTGCATGCACTTGCGGTAAAATCGTCGCTTGTGCAACGGAAACAGAAGCAGAAAGGGTGATGATCGAATTGTCTCCCATAATTTGTGAATTCACTTAGGTAATTAAACATTACGGTCTCACTGAGTAATCATATCAGTGGGCCCCATTTCGCTAGGTTGCAATTATCTGATTTTGCGTGGTCTTTTTAATCTTGCTTTATCGTTACCTAGTTTATGGAAAAAACATTAATTTGAAAACATGAACATCCGCGCCACATGCGTACAGTAGATTTTAGTCTGACCACTGTTTAGTTATTTAGTTGCAGTCTACTCGTCAGTAGTTACTTACGTATAAAATTCATTCATATCCCGAGATACAGCTCTGATAATTGGCTCGCAGGCCTGCTCGAGTGACTGGCCAGCATTCAGCTCCGCTTCTCCCGTCAGTTGTACAAAACAACAAGACGTTGCAGCTTCCGAGTCTTGGCATAAAGTGAACTCTGTCTCTCCTCGTATTTCATTGCTCGTTTTTAAAGCCGGGTAGAGTCTATCGTTCCTGAAATAAAGACGGCGACGTATGGACGACGGCGTGAAACGAAGGACTCAAATCAACGAGATGTAAGGGTAACATGAATCTCAGTTGAATTCAATACTTTGTTAAATGATGTCCTGGTAATCAGGCCATTTGGTACTTCAGTATGTTTCAAATAAAGGCCTTCATGGATGTATAGATGTTTGCTTACTAGTTTAAAGGTAAACAGCTAGCTATTGTAAGCCAGATTTTCAATCAATTAGTGGTAAACGCCACTTATTTTACAATAATTCTTGATGGCGTTATATAAAAACCATGTTATGAGAAGTCACTGTCACGGAACGGAGACATTGTTTTCGTCTTACCAGAAAATCTTCCCCAGTACTTTATACTCCAGCGACGATTGAGAAACATCAGACGATAACCATAAGTCGTGAGTGGGTCGCACACAGACGGAACCGTAACCGAGAATATAGGTGGAGAAATCAACCGTCTGGGATAGTCTGAAAAATGAAATTGGAATTTCGAATGTGATAGTGAATGATTTTGTGCCAACCGTGAACGGGATTATTTGTGCAACGAGTAGCACTTGGTTGCACAAGGTACTGCATGCCATACATAACGATATGATAATTATGATTAAAGTGACCATCCAAATCTATATACACTGTGGCTTCCAGCCTGCTGAGCACTGCTGACAAGAGCTGACTTTCGAAATGGTCGCTCCATATTGAAACTCATTAACCACTAGACGGAAATCATTTCTTTTGCAAGTTTGTGGTAGACAAAGACCGAAAATACATTTTTCGAAAATTAAGAGACAAATTCAACTATAAATTCAAACTGTGGTCGAAGCCCTTAAAGCAAATTTTATGTACTACAGCAAAACACTTCTTTAACACTGGAATATTTCTCCCCAACTGATAATGCGGAACTGGTTAGCTCCATCTACTGGGGACAGGTAGAATGGTGACTGAATTATTCCTGCATCTTAGACAACAATTTCGGGGCTCACGACTAAGAGTCAGACAACTTAAATCTGACTCCGCTGAGTCTTTTCAGGGAGGTGTCTTGGCTCTGATCCACACAGCCCCTGTGACACCCCTCAGACCAAAAACCCTTTTAAACACCTTCATGTCCACTTACATGTACAACGGTACTTCGTGAACAATAAGTACTCACTCTATGTTGTATTTCATGTCGGTTGCGAGGTTAAATAGATAAACTTTGCCTTTTCCAGGAGCCTCGCGCTCTTGGTCACCCCAGTTGATGACCAATTCCATATCCAACTACAACGAAACGACGATTATTAAAGTTTTAAAACAAATCGGCAAAAGGGAACACAAAAAACTAACGCAATCAAAATTGTATTGGTGAATTAATAATTGAGGGCTTGGACACACAAAGTCTTTCCGGTCGCCATCTAACCGTGTATGTGAAACTACTAGAATCCGCAGAATATTAAGAAATACATGGACCTTCCTGGATAATAACACTGAGCACGGGCCGGGGTACTCAGAATTGGTCTTGCACACAGGCCAGTGGATATCGAGCAAGCATCTCAGAATCGCAGTATGTCATCGGCGGATTCATCAAGTTGAGATGATTCTCATGAGCACTTCTGCCTGTGCACCCTGGGAAAAAAGTTTGCCAGCTTAGATGTAGTCGTCACGGTGTTTTCCAAGAAGGCACCGAGAAATTAGAGCTGGTCGGAATTGTATTTGAGAAAAAGCGCCCTCTCTTCTATGACTTGAATTCCTGTAGTCAGTCAACATTAAGAGCCTGCTAATAGATCGAAACCTTCATTAATTACGATTACAACTATTGTATGTAGTACGTATTCGAACTTTGATATCAGTAAAAGTTTCATAACTGTATCTGGAGTGTTGTTCATATTGAAGACGAGGATTTTGGTTCACATTATGCCAGTGACGATGCTTTCGGTTTTGAAATTCGACTGCTCCCATCGTGAAGCTGGCTGCGCGCATGCTGTAACTGGTGTTTTTGTGCCGACTCTCTAAAATGGTGGATATCCCAAATTTTAATCGACAAAAATACTGAGGTACTCATGGAGTAGTTAGGAATGTTACGTCTGTCCAAACGTAATCACCGGGTACGAAAAATCGAGTGGTGGATATCGGCATGAGTTCCAATACCTTTTGCCGCGCCCGAGGAACGAACATGAAGTATAAAATTTGAGCTGTTACAATAAAACTGCAAAATTGCAGCACAGCGCACTAGGATTTGAACACTGCACAACCCGTAGAGGAATGTATACCCATTAAGAATATGGGTTTTCATCTTTATTACGCAGTTGTCACCAGGTTCCTAAAAACAATTACTAGATATACTGCTCAAAAGTGAATGAACACACGAGTTCAAAACGTCAACCTAATGGAAGGACTACCGCATATCGTCACCGACGACAACGATATTGAAGTGAGATGGAATTATGTTATGAATCGGCGCAAAGTAATGGTGAGATTTCAATTTAACCGTAAGTTAACCCGAAACTGGTATACATTGGTGAGTCGTCAGCTTTCACCGACACAGACTCGCAACTTCACACAAATTTGAAAATTTAACGTCATTTCCACCGCAAACAAGTCTTCAAAAGAAACAAAACAACTCTGCATGCTTAAGTTTGATTTTAAAGGTCATTATCAGTTTAGTTACACCAGCACTCGACAACTGTCTTTAACATATCTACCTTCAATTTTCCAAAAACTAACGTCAAACAACTACAGTCCATAGCAAATACGCCTGAACATTGGCAACTGTAACACACCAAGATTCCTAGCGATCCTAACGGCGAAAATAAATGCGCATGTCCTCGAATCAAGATACACCAACAAGATGACATGAGAGTGACGAGAGTACATATAATCTAATCTTAGTAAAAACGAGGACTGTCAGTACATCCACACAGACTTGCTAGACCTACTGAAACGAAGACAAGACTGGAGTTACCATCCTGATTTAAAGCACTGACCAACGGGTAGACATCTCGGTCGTTGGATAGCGTAGATAGATTTCAGGATGTGCCTATACGTGTATTACGTGCAGCACGTGTATCTCTGCGTGACTTCCCGTGTTTCTGCGTAATTTTCTCGGCTTCTTCATATCGTCTTCTACTTAGTTGATTATTGCGTTATGTAAGTCAACTGAATTATTTATTTGCGATTGTATTTGTTAAATCTTACGCATTCTGTTTACAAACCGCTTTCTCTATTATTTTTGCGCAAAATCTCACGATCTTGCTCTGAGTGAGTTCATTTTGAATGTTTTCTTCGCGATTCGCCCAGTTTTAACTACACGGAGTAAAGCGGAGTTGGTTTTAGGGATCTTTTTGGCTCAGTGCTAAAACAAACAATCCAGAGCAAACAACGGCCCTCGGCACCGCTAAGTACCCCGTTCTAATGGACGTCAGTACAAACACATCCTTTATTACATAGGCTTCGCAAAGCAAACAGTCCATAACGAAAGTGACCGAGGAGATAAAAACGAAGGACCAAGTGGATGTTTGACATTATAGAAGATTCATAACCACATTGATGTACTGTTTATTTGCCATGCGACAACTCCTTGGTACATGTATATTACCTTTGTAGTGGCGTTTTAAATGTCGTTTGAGTTCGAACGTTTACGAAAGGCCAAGACAATACGCATGAATTACACGCCGTCGAAGGCAAATATTTTTTATATTGAAGAATTCTTTAAAGCAGGTTAAATCTTCGTAAATGATATCTGTGACGTGCAGAACAGATTACTGAGATGCTGAAAACTAGATATGAATTAAATAGGCATTATCGTTAGGAAACGAAATTTTCCGAGATCAGCCTCAGCGCATACATCTAATGCTCTGGTGGCGGAGTTACTTCCTATTCTATGACTGGTATATTTGACCGTATTAACTGGTAAAGCACTGGCAAAAACAAAAACTTTTTCTTTAACTTTTAGTCAAAGGCAATTTCTTCAAGCAGTGTGTCCCATGCAACAGTATTCACAAAAATGCATTTCCGGCCGTAAAACCGACAGTGTCCCTTATTCCATTTTATTGGTCAACTCAGTTTTTGCAACCTAGAGTCCAATTATGCATACACCTAACACTAATTTTAGGACTTAATATGTAAAAATTCTAACTTTTATAAAGTAGCAGCTGCTTGGAAAGCGATATTCTTAAGATCTACACAACTCAAAACCACGCAATTTTTATTGTCTATGCCATTTTAGTAAGAATAAATCATTTCAAATAATAACCTGTTCAATGTTCTAATCAGAATACTAATCCATTGTGGCATTGACTCCGTCACTCAATAGACACCGAAGTAGAACATTTGCTCGTCTGTTTCTTGGAACGTTAGTATCGATCGTATAACGCGACCTCACAGCGAATAGCTCCATCAGTCCCGCCATTCTAATTATTCCACCACTCTTCAAGAAGGGAGTGAGACGCTCCCGAGGGCTTGAGGATTTTTGAAATTACCGTAGTTCAGTTGAACAGACTAAAATTTTCTTTGATTTATGAGTTTCTTGGATGACTAATGATTTACATTTCAAGATAAAGTGGTTTATATTTGACTTTTATTTCACTTGCATAAACTATATATTTTCTTCAACCCAGCAATATTGTCCTGCGGATTGCTTTTGTTGTTCAACAGTTTTTAAGGTGTGTTTTATGCACCACGTGTTGTTAAATTAAAGAAACCCTACCTTGGTTTTGAACTGTGCCTTTCCTTTCTCCAGAACAGCTTCGAATTTGTACACTGGATCAGCAACTTCAGACTTGACTTGTTGATAGTCGTGACTCATCTGAAGGCTACCGTCGGATTGGCGCGAGAACGCTTAAAACGCACATCTCCTTGATTACGATATATCGATGGAACGATAGATAAGTGGACAAACAAAACAGAAAGATAACGAACTCTCTTGGATTTTTGAAAAAGACATATTGTTAACTTGTCTCAGCGCATCATAAAAGTTACCTAATATTTATGATACTATACATACTTGTCTAGTAGTCTTGTTCATTGCCATGGGATATCAACTTCGTTAGGCGAGACACTGTAAGCAATTGATTACAACACTCTTATGTCTGTTTCGATCTCTAATTATTTATTGTGAACTCCTGATAATTAAGTTGATATCAACGTACTCATGCTCAGGATTCCTTCTTCGAGGATGTCGAATTTGAAGTTGGAGTCAACCGCTTCGAATTTCACTATCATGTTCGCGTATTGGGAGAAGTCATACTTTAGTTGCATCGTGACGTCTTTCTTCAGAGCATCATTGAACACTAACACAGGTACTTCGATCGTTCCCTTCGACGTGCTGATCAGGGTCTCCAGGACATTAGAATTGTCTCCCTTGGTATGTATTTCAAATTCCCTCTTCATACTGAAGGTGCCGTTAACCTTTAATAAGAAAGTTCAATTTTAGCTTTGGCTTCAGGGGCGGATCCAGGATTTTGAGTTAGGGAAGAGGGAAGGGCAGAGCATTAGCCAGAATTTTGCCCGTAAGACATTCGCACCCCCGAATTGCCAAATGGAATCTGGAATAATCTTAAGGGGGGGGCATGGCCCCCCTGGCCCCCCCTTAATCGGCTACTGGGCTTGTCATGGCTCTGAACACCCTCCGGAAGAGGCAATCCTGCACTGTGTCAGCCTGTGTTCGCTTCCTGTAATGTGATTACGTGGGCAAGCCTAGGTTCTGGCAGGTTGAATAAATAATTCTTAAAGAGTTGATCCCAATATCCCAAGTTAGTGCACAAAGTGTGGATACTTTGCACATTAAGGACGTAGGAATAGTGGAGAGTTTCTTCAATTTTGCAAAACTTCCAATTGCTAAATTCTCGTCGTGCTTACCCGAGCCGGAAAAATCAAAGGCCAACAAAAGTTTGAAAAATATGATATGAGTGTCGACTTATATTCCTATTTTTGGGACCAAATGACGACATCACTAAACATCTAAATTGATTGACTGGTGAGTCACGTTTACGCATGACTGTATTGAATACGCTACATACGCGCATGCGCTAAATTTCGTCAACTTTATTCGTGAATATTACCTTGACTTCAAATTCTTTTATCTCCTGCTTTACGATTTTCATTTTTCTGGAAAATAATTGGAGAATAATTAAAGCATCCTCCTAAATTTCCTGTGTGGATGTACAGCTAAATATGCTCATGAAAATGCTGATGTCAGCACATTGCACTTCAGGCTTATAAAAGCATCTGTTCTTTATGAAATTAAACATATTTCTGCTCAGTTATAATTTACGTAGGAGATCAGAAGTATCCGTGTACGGATAATACTCCGTTGAATATGCTTTGTATTTCCTATGGAATATTAACACAGTTATGTAGGAACGATACCGTAACGTGAATAGTATAGTGTTATGTTAAAAGAAAAACTTTATTGGCATGGTCGGCAAATTGTTGTTAAAGGCACACACTGTTATCTCTCTAATGAATGATCTTGTCACAAA
Source organism: Phoronis australis (assembly GCA_002633005.1). Taxonomy (NCBI): domain Eukaryota; kingdom Metazoa; phylum Phoronida; family Phoronidae; genus Phoronis; species Phoronis australis. The sequence continues at coordinate 125,344 of NMRA01000499.1, read as the reverse complement.
CGGACAACCCCTTTAAGGGCTTTTGGTCTGTGACTTTAAATGTACATATTTATATGCCAACATCAAACCATAACTCACGCGGAAATATCAGCTTCTAGAGATGCGTAACATTGCTTGCAGAAGATGTCCCACCAGTTATTGGCATTTTTGGGCGAGTACTTTGCCTGACCGGGAATCCCCAAAGCTTCGTTGTTATAAAATGTAGCTTGGGTCTCCGAAGAGTCGATCCTCACGTGCTTATCGACTATACCCCATTGAGAATTCCAGTTGGTCTTCAATGAGAGATGCTGATTCGGCTCAAAGATTGAACCAGTTAGCTTCGCAACGAGGTCGTCGTTGGTCATCACTGACCGGCGGACGCGATGTCTGTGCTCTTCTATCTCCGCTTCAGGCACGCCCTCCCAGTTCCCTCTCTTATGATGTACATGATATTCGAGCTCCTGGAAGTTGTCGGCAAAACTGTAAATTTAAAAAAAATACCACTGCGTTACGTCTGGTTATGAGACACAAATGATGCATTAAACTAGTAACTACAAGCCCAATCGCTTTTATGTGCCATCATAAGCACACAAATTTATGCCTCTGATTCAGATCGACATCCGCATTTTCAAACAACCAAAACTGAACGAAAAGAATTATTACTAACCTTGTTTTATGTAGAAAACAAACTACACACACACCATGGTAGAGTGGGCTACAAAGCCGGGTAAAAGCACCAGTTCTTTACTCGAGTTATAAATGGGGAATATCTGATCAAAGACATTCAACTGTTGGAATATTCCACTAAAATATTTCTCTGGACTAACTCGCTGTACCTGTGTACATGTACATACCTGGCAGTGACGCCGTAAGTAAACAATTTATGTAACCCTGGGGTATTTTAAAATTAATTCCAGTGAAAACTAGATTTTGCGACTTGAGCACTCTCTAAAAATGCTGCAGCGATTCCCGAGGGTTTGTCCAATATCCGGGGTCTAGCCGCTGTCCTCGAAACTCGACTAAAATTTTTGCCCCGACTCGTCTGGTAAAATTGTCGAGTCTGAGTCTGAGCTCGGATATTGTATGCTAGGCCCAGGTATTTCAGGTAAATTTTGGACGCCTGTTGAGCAACGTTTCTCCTGATTGAGGCTCACCATAAAACAATTGGACGATATGCATAGAAACCTTGGGTGTTGCCTTGTAGCTTCAAGAGCCCCAAGAACTACTTTCGAAACGTCATGGCATGCGGACAGCTCTATTCAGGGACCCGCTAAGTAAGGAAGGCTAGTACGACCATGTGCTTCGCTTGTAATTAATGGCGATATCTCCTGAGGATTTGCGTGATCTCACCCAAGCTCATGCGAAACTTGAATCGTCTCCATATTTTAATGTTTAAGAGGGTGTAAACTCCAGCGTTCATTTCAAAAAGCGAACTTTTGACTTAGAAGATTTACCTCTATGAATTTCGAATCTGATTATTTCTAATTGACATGAAAATTGGTCTGGATTAGCAAAATATGACATTTTGTTTTTGCTTGACACTACCATGCATATCGTATAAATGGCGTGCTAGGATAATCTGGGAACTGGTAGAGAATGCTCTCAAGCAATAACGAACTGCCACTTCATTTGAAGACCTGAAACCGCTAAGAAACAATTCGAGATCACTTTCATAACGGTAAGTCGTCCAAATCAAATTTTGTTTTTGTGACGGACGGTGGACTTACAGTGGCTTTAAAAGGTATTTAAAGTTTAACGTTGTACAGGTCAAACATGTTGATATCATTAATCAAAGCTGAAAGCAATTAGTATTACCCGGCAGGTACTGTGATGATGAATAACTGGTTCATTCCATACAGCACTTCCTTAATTTTCTGATAAATCCCATCAACCTCTTTGCCATCCACAGTTGACTTGCAGTTATTCCAGATTGCTTCAGATCGTAGTATCATCCCTGGCAACCACACCTCGGTTATGTCGTAGTGACCGCCCAAGGCTTCGTGTGGGTCGGCGTCCCATTCCGGATCCAGCAACACGTGAATTCCCTTGAGGTCGCATTTCACTCCCTGCACGTAAAAATATGACGGAATAGTTTAAAGATACTATGTCCAATTCTAAATAGGCCAAAGAAGCAAAAACTTTGTAAAGGTAAAGAAATTGAAGTAGCATAAACTGATAACTTTGTAGTATGAAGACGTCGAGTGTGTGTAGTACTGGAACATTTTAAACACAGAGAATCGAAACCAGCTCTCAAAAATTTTCATGCAGGTTAAAATCCGGCTTTGGAGTTGCACTACGTTGTAGCGAGTGCTAGTTAAATTAATTTTTAAAGCTAAATAAATAAAACCTCACAAAAATTTAGTTAAGACCACTTACCGTTATAAAATTGGNTGAATAACTGGTTCATTCCATACAGCACTTCCTTAATTTTCTGATAAATCCCATCAACCTCTTTGCCATCCACAGTTGACTTGCAGTTATTCCAGATTGCTTCAGATCGTAGTATCATCCCTGGCAACCACACCTCGGTTATGTCGTAGTGACCGCCCAAGGCTTCGTGTGGGTCGGCGTCCCATTCCGGATCCAGCAACACGTGAATTCCCTTGAGGTCGCATTTCACTCCCTGCACGTAAAAATATGACGGAATAGTTTAAAGATACTATGTCCAATTCTAAATAGGCCAAAGAAGCAAAAACTTTGTAAAGGTAAAGAAATTGAAGTAGCATAAACTGATAACTTTGTAGTATGGAGACGTCGAGTGTGTGTAGTACTGGAACATTTTAAACACAGCGAATCGAAACCAGCTCTCAAAAATTTTCATGCAGGTTAAAATCCGGATTTGGAGTTGCACTACGTTGTAGCGAGTGCTAGTTAAATTAATTTTTAAAGCTAAATAAATAAAACCTCACAAAAAATTTAATTAAGACCACTTACCGTTATAAAATTGGTCTCAAATTATACCTTAGTTAAAATTGATATGACTTCTGGGATTGAGAGGAGCCATAGAACTCTACGAATGGAATGGCAACTTGATATCACCTATGCGTCGGTGGGCCTAATTGTTTGTGTTGGTTTGTTTCGGTGTAGTTTTTGCTTTGGGGTAAAGTAATATGTGTTTAGTATAAAGGAAATGCTACCACCGAAAGCTTCTTCCATACAAATTTCATCCCCAGTTTTAGGAATATTTTGCAGTCCAATGGCAATAAACACTGTCAAACGAAAGTCTCCCTTCAATGAAAGCTTCAACAGTATTAAGTATTAAAAAAAAAACAAAAAAATCTCAAACCTAATACTAGACATGCCCACCGATTTACAGTGGTATAGGAACGTGCAGTCATTCAACTGTATATCGAGTTACACATCATCGAATTATATATAGTGAGAACTTTCTCAAAGTATTTTGCATTGGCCTGAATTAATAAAAAAATAAAAAACCCTTTTCACCCAAAACTCTCATTGTATTTCGATTCCCCAACCCCTACCACCACCCCCACCTTCTAGTTTGTCATAAGACATGACTTGTATCTAACTCCCACTTTTGTTGTTTCACTGTAAACTAGTTTCGGGAGCATTTGACAAATGGCAGATATAAAATAGTTTATACGAAATAACATAATTTGAAGTCTAATTCAGAGCAATTTCAAAACCGAGCAAAAGTTTTTATTTAAGATATCACACGCTAACTTATTTTTGCCATGAGGAAGTGGAAGAATATTGCATATTTGCTCAGTTTCAAAGCACAAAGATATTAAACTATAACGACCTTTCTTGTAATTTAGGATTTTTTGGACAGCAATGACATCATTTTTAGGAAAAGAGGTTTTAAGGAAAATGGGCTTTTTGGAAATTCAATAAGATAGTGACTCAAAAACGTCTTTTAGTTTTGTTTGCTTTTGTGTCGGGTGTAAAAGTTTTGCCTAATGATTAATTTCACGTTTCGTTTACCTTTATGGCTTTGTAGTTCCGAACGTATTCGTCCAAGTCTATGATTCCGGTAAGTCTTCCCGATTTCTTCATGTAAAACTCAGCTCCACTTTTATCATGGCGGATGTGACTTTCATGGTCAAAGCTTAAATCATGGTCAGCAGTATGACAACGAACTAATGCTGCACACACACAAAGAAGAATTAGGGTTTTCATCTTAACAACTTTCTATCACAGCTCTTTGATAATTTTCTTGACGATCTGACAACACCAATAACGCCAAATCGGCGACCTGGCTGCCGTCAGTCTGTTCCAATGTATAACCAAGCCAAGACGATGAAAACTTCTTCTGAAACGCGATCTATTGTATGGATAACCGAACACTGTGTTTGTTTTTCGTGCGCTCGACAATCTCTGTATTTACTCTCGGTCAATACAGAAGACGCCACGTGACTCCGCAAGGTCTATTCTTCTTCTTGATTTGCTTAACGTCGCCTTTTTGTTGGGCAGTGATGGTAAATATTTTCTGAAGGACACATGAATATTCTTCACAGTCCTCAACACCTTGTCCGAAAATGCAGAAAAGGTTATACCACCTAAAGTTCTTGAATAATTAAAATCACGTTATCTTATGCATTCACCTCAGTTTGGATATCTACTCGTAGAAGGTACCAACTCCTAGCTTACTGATATAATCCATGACATTCATATAGCTTATCCGGCAGACCATTACCTTTCCGGCAATAATTTGATATCACGTGCCCGTATTTTATGAACCAGCTTGATGCTCGTTATTCAGACGATTACCGGTTATTCCATATAAATATGAATACAACTGTCATATCCTATCTCGACTTCATTTCATCTCGGAATGCCCCAACGAGAAGGTCGAGTTGAGGCATTCCCAGATGAAATGAATTCGAGATAGGATACCGCAATAGTATTCCTATGTATGTTGGATAGCCAGTTTATCCTATATATTTGAACTTATTTGCGTCGCGGCGATATCTTTTTACAGTGTGCTTTGGCTTGTTATTTGACGTCAAAAATACGCTAAGCACGCAAGCGCCCGTTAAGCATCAGGATTATCTGTGCAAGTATTGAATTACTAGTAAAGTTTTATTTCATAATAAATTTATAAGAATTTTCAGTTTGTAAAATACACAAGTTAAAACACTGAACCATTCAATGATATTAAGAGTTCTTCGAAAAATTAGAAATAATCCATCCGGAAATATAAAAATGGATTCGAACATTAACTGAACAGATGTGCCGCAGTGTGTCGTTTTAGCTTCGTTTAATTTTTTAGTTGTCTTGTGGTCTATTAAATAGTTACTGAATTATTTCCCCATGTTGATCACAGCGCTGGAAAATAACAATGGAAACTGTGCTGATTCGCAGAACTTGAGGTAAGGACAATATCGTAAAAAGCAGGTTTTCCGCCAACGGCAAGAGTCAAGGAACGCTGCGGCCAGACGATTGTGTCATTAAAAAACACAATGAGTTGCAATTTCCTATAAACATCTTAGTTGTCGGTGTAGATATGCTTCATGCATCCATATCAAAACGTTTTCTTTTGATTAGAATGAGATTTTTGGCTGATTTTGTTGAGGACGCCGGCTACTGACCTATTAGTGATGACCCAGATTGAAGCTAGCGAGGCCTAAAAATAGCCGTCTGATCACCGTGCGTCGGAATTTTCATCGCTAAAAATCTTTGCTGTTTTTAGGAACAGCGCCTTAGATCAATGTTTTAGGAAACCCAAATGAACGAGCCCACTTAAATATAACATTGTACACGCCAATTTACTTCGTCAGGAGACTGCACACCAAACTGAAATACGGCCTCTTCCATTGTGTACAGACTGATTCTACTTTCTTGTATTTCACGGTAGAGGCCATAGGTTATTGAAAGCCCGTATTTAGACATGTATGGGAAAACTACAATTACATGTCTATTTTCCTTGATTTAATCTCTGACTTTGACATGGTCCCACGTGACTTGTTCATTTATAACCTGAATCCATTTGGGTTTGACACCAAGCCAAGTTCCAAAACTGTCCAAAACTCACACATAGGCAACTCAAACGCTGCAACAATTCTGTGAGCGATCGCTATAGGGTCGTTGTTTGTCTTCATTTGAAAAGAAATTTGTGATGCATCCCCATCGTGGTGCCAAGAACACAAGATAATCTTACTTAGGTGAGCTCCGATACCTGGCGGCTAGCGGTTGTTTCGTTCAAGTAGTCCAAGTCGAACGAATGTCACTGACATAAAGGCCATGTTCTTCCATCCACTGCGAATCCAACTCTAAGTGAAGTCGAGGAAGATTTTGAGAAAAAACTATGTAAGTTTCCGGCAAGAGTAGTCCACGTCGGCGCATGCTACTTGAGACGACTAACAGCAGTACAATGGAGCATCCCAGAGAAATGCAAACATGTAACAGAAGACAATATACATGTCAGATGAATATACGAAACTCGAAAATTGTAGAGCAATTTTCTCTGGTAGGGGTGGATTGGCAGGGTGTAAACTGAGAATGGTTGCAATTAATTACGTTTTACTTGCTTGTTCTACCTTTTTACAAACAGTTATCACGTGACTAAAGCCAACCAATGTGATGCCAGGACAGTGATTATGTTTACAACAGAATACTCGGAAACATTTTGGACAGTTCCAGTGGATGATATATAACAATGGTCAGGAACATTTATGAAATGTTTGGATATATTACAAAAATTTCTAGAAAGTGTGATTTAATTGGTGAAAAGTTCCAGAAGATGGCAACAGGTAATAAATACGAGATAATGCGAGTCAGTTATAGTCAGCCGAGTCAACAGTGCCTGAAAACGGAAACACAGTTACAAATGTAACATACAGAAAATCAACGTTGGCACACACTTGCTTTATTTATTTATTTACGAATATAACATAGACCCACCAAAAGACACTTTCACTTATAATAAAATAGTATCAATCAAAATATTTAACACAAGTATGCACAAAATTTGCGACAACTTAAATAACTTCGGTACTGGTCATGTAGGTGAACACAAACTTGTAACACATTTTGAGACTTTAAATATTGCTAAAACCTTTATTAAGAAACTGAGAGTTTCACCTTACAAAAGTAACAGTCGTTTTTTTAAGAGGATTGGAACTCGAAAAACAGACTAATTTGCATAATTCAAAGTGGTTCTCTGCCACTGAAATAGAATACAACCTATTCAGCTGGTATTTTGACGGTTCGTTCGTAAAAGTTTTGAATTTCTGTTGATGTCAAATTATTTTTCTTTCAGTTTCGAATTTCAAAAAATGATCTGTCAACTGCTCGTCACTTCGTCGATTTCTCTCCCACCAGGCAAAGCACGTCGCCTCATTTGGTATGGCGAGACATAGAAGTAGCACATTTCCCATACATGGAAAGTGTGACATGTGACCTTTGATGTAAGGAAACGATGGCGACCTCAGTCCAATTAAGAGGCAATTGATGTAAGTCGTAAGGAAGTGATTAAAATTAGTTGTAACATTCAAATATACTCTAAAATGCAATTGGAATTCTTTTTGGGAAATCGCTTGCTTCTCCGGCTTGCCTCATACTGTGCTGTCGACCTCAGATTCGGAGTGCGATCACGCAAGATAATCTGCCGTTAAAATATCCATCTCGCCAATCAGCTGTTTGTCGAATGACTGTGAGCGCATGCGCTCATTTATCATAGGTGGGAAGGAGATTTGAAACTCTGTTGTGACTACAGAGTTTTTTCTTGGGGCGTATATGAAAAATCGATAATTTTCTGATTTTTTTCTTCAAATTCTCTCACAGGAGAAAGTGAATAACTGTGTAGTAGAAGTTGCGAGATGGTACTTTCGTCAGGAATTGTTTGGAATACATCATTGACAAGCTTTCGCGTTCGATGGCTCTTCAAAGTCATCCTCAAACGAATTTTTTCTTATTTTAAATGCATTGGGCTGGGTAGATAATCCCATTAATGATTTAGTTACATAATCATTCACTCAAACTTAGGCTTGTCAAATGATTAGTGATGTAGGCGCTTAGTGCCATATCGCGTTACCGTGACAACACAGAAAAAACATTTCACTACTTGCACGAATTCGTCGTTATGCTTGGTTCTGCATGTTTGCAACACACGCGCTTTCACGTTTGCGTTGTAAAAATTGATGCTAGAACGAGGCATTGTGTACTAAACAACCATTTTTGTAACTCCAGCGAAGTGTGCAGGCAGTGAATAGGCCAAAAGTGATTACAACAGACACATTATAATCTTTCTCGCCATGACGTAGACGAATAAGTAAATAAACATAGTCTTTCATTACATTTGGAAATTTACAGCATTGGTGTGGTCTGAGTAACGCTCAAAACATATTGTAGCTTCCAAAGTTGTGCGCGTTACCGTCTAAACCGCAGTTAAAGCAAGGCAAAGTAAAAACTAGTTTTAGTGAACATGAGATAAATAGTATAGAGAAAGTAATCAATACCATATTATTGAGGATTTAGACCAGCGGCTGAACAAAATCAGACACTCAATCTTTTATTAACCCACTCCATTTCCCAATTCAGAATAGCTAATCGTTGCTGCAAATCCTTCGCCTCTTGCGCGATAAGCTTTTTAGATTTGTTCTCCTCCAGCTCTTTCGGGTCTCCCATTTCGTACGGGGTGAGGGCGGGTCGAGCTTTTTTAGGACAAACAGTACCAGCAAATATGTCAGCAGAGCGTATAAGGGAGCTCATGATCATGTTTTCTTTGATCTCGTATGACTTTTTCTTTACCGACTTCGTCTTAGCCAGCAATGGAGAAAAGTAGATCTTGATCAAATCGATATCTTTATTGTAGGCCATCATAATCTGAAATGAAAATTTTTATACTTTTGTGCCGTTGGTATTTTATTTCTTACAAAGCACTAAGCTGCAGTGGAACATTCATTCTGCCTGAAAGAAAACCCTGTAATAACGTCAATTCGTATTCTACATTTTGAATCTAAAAACTGCCAACAATTCGTCATTTAATACCTGAATACCTGCCCAATCGAATTAATGGAACATTCACTCAGTTACCCACTAGAGCTCAGGCGCGCGTTCTGTAGATGCAAGAATCTCGCGAAAACAAAACTCAAGACCACGCAATGCTTCGCGAGATATCACATTACAAGCAAATTACGTGATCATACAATTATTAACGTTCCCGATTCAGACTAAAAAATTGTCAGGATTAGACTAAAGAGGGATTGGGTAGATTCCGGAAAGTTCTAGAATGTCGTTGAGTTGGTGAAAAGTTCCAGAACATTGTAAGAGACAATAAATAACCAGGCATGGGTTAGCTGAGGTAGAGTTGAAGTTGAGATCAAGTTGAATACAGTTGGTGTTGAAGTTCAGTTGAAGTCAGTTGAAGCAATGAGCTATACCTGGTATAGCTGATTGGTTGAAGTTATATTTGAGATGCAATGAAGAGAACCAGCTGTGACAGTGTTAGTCAACAGAGAGCCAGAGCCATCAGCTTATTGAATCAACGCGTGTAACAGTTGCTGGAAGGATCTCAAAAGTTCATCACAAGCCAAGGCTTCGCAGCACTTGCTGGAGCATAGAACAGGCATTATGTCGGACGTTTTGCTTGAGTAGACTTCAGGTGAACGTACGGTCGAAATTAATAAAGTGATCAACTCGCACCAATCTTCAGTCAGTCTATCGTCGCACCGAAAGCTTTTAACACCAGTCGGTAACAACCTGCGCCATCCATACACGAAGAAAACGAGGCAATAATGAACTCGGATCCGCCACGGTCCTGCCATTTTTGGGTTCTAAATACCAACATTTGACCATGTGTGAATATCGATATTTGTTTAATTACAAGCGTACACTAGTCACGCGTGAGCGAGTCTAAAGTGTATGGGTTAGCAACAGGCAAGCTCGTATTGGTTTCTGAGCGTATGGACATTTTAATACACATTACCGGCAACACCGTATTTTGTACTTCTTGTTTTATCTTATCTGATAACCATTCAAAAATTTTGCTAAAAAGTACTAGATGTGACGACTTGTAGCCTCAACTTACCTTCAAAAGTTTCTTCATGAGCCCCAGATCTCCGTAACTGTCAATAAACACAGTCACATTTCCTTTAGCATGCATGACTAACATCTGTTGGATCATATCTAGAAGTGGAGACGGGTTTTTCTCACCGAACAGTTCAACTTCAATACTCCTATCCTTGTCTGGCTTGTAACGCGCACGGATACTTGGAGCTGAAATGTGGTGAGGAGTTAATTAGCATATAACTGCAGGCGGTCTGGTACACGTTGTACCAGACGTGCGCAGGCCGCTCTTGTAGGCCGATTGCACTGATCACCTGGAACCATTTTTATATTTTATTACCGAGCTGAGGAGTCAAAGACCTGCCTTAAGGGTCTAGCAGTGTGCACCAGTAGGACTCGAACCCACGACCTTGAGTAAAAGAAGCGGACATTTATCCCACAAGGCCACACTGCCTTTCGCTAATTTGCATAAGAATCGTAGGGCATGTGTTACTTATGAAATGAGCGTGCAACACACCAGACAGCCCCACTGATCTTGCATCCATTCCCATCCAAGAACTAGCACACAGGTATAGGAGGCACTGTTGTTTGCTAGTAAAGCCAGCCTTTGAACCCAGTTACCCCAATGAGAGTCTGTAGCTCAGTACCTAACCACACCACACTGTCTTTATAAGTTGTAAATACCACACTAACATTGATTTTTCCTCTAAGGTAATTTGTACTGTACTATTTTTTGCTAAAGCTTATTTTCAGCGTGGCCTAAATACGTAACCGGTCCACATACTGAATGGTTATCCTTGGCAATGATTGAGCCAGTTGGGTGGTCTCTGAAAGACTCCTCAATAAAAATTATCTCTGTAAGAGAAATAAAAAACATGTATATGCTTTATTAATAGATTATAAAAATGCTTCATTTAGTTGATTGACTCTTTATCCGAGTGAAATTTATTTCATTGGGCACAGATGACAACATTTTGAATCATAGTCTACGATATTTATGTTCAATCTTGTCAAACGTCATGGTCATGGTTCTTTGTCAGAGCAGTTTGTCAGTGACATTGTGACGTCAGGGGGAACAACCGAGGATCGTCGTTTTCCATTACTCTTTGCCACGGTACGGTACATGTGCCTCACCGATTTCAGTTTTTTGTTTGCAGGCATGCCATGGTTTAAAAACGATGTCCAGTGACCTCAGATATTATGTAAGTAATTTGCACGTGGAATTGCATGTCAAATTGCATGTGCTTTAATATGCAAACGATACTTTTGTTCTTCCTGAATCACCCAGTCATCTGCAATAAGCTTTAAATTCGGTGCTTAATTACTCCAAAACACGGTTTCCTACTGCGAATACTTTGAAACGGAAAGTCATTGTGGTTTTCTGGTGTAGTGAAATTCGTTCATCGCCAGACTTCTACATGGTAGATATCAACAAAAAGGATTCTGTTTCGGAGAATATTTATGTGATCATCACCTTTAACTACAATGATCCTTTTGAAAAAAACACACCAAAGCAATTACAGCAGACTGAAAGAGCTAAGTTTGCTCTAGCGGTAAAAGTAACATTAAAACTACCGTTAAATCTCCAAAGTGACACGTCGTGTCAATAGATAGCGGTACCTTTGTAGTTATATTGGTCTGAAATTAGGACGGTTCTTAACTTAAATCAAATTAAAGTATTCCATAAAAGATTGGTGAAACAACTCTCAAACATAGAGATTGCCAAATTACATTCTGGTGAACTGGTTCGCTGTAATATACAGATCAGCGTGGATAGACGTATGGTAAAACTTTTGGCTTCACCTGCTTGTTGTTAAAAAAGCAAATTATCTACACTTGATGGTTTGGATCATTTACGACTTTTCTCAAGCTTTTGGGTTTGATATACCTATATTATGACAGTAATGAAGTGAAGGCTCACTGCAGAGCCTAAATGAATAACTGCAAGGTTCCGGAAGGTGGGGCGACAATTGTGAATTGGTGCGTTTCCTCTAGATATTTCTATGCTTTCGGCAGCAACGTTTGCTTTACCTTACACTAATACCTCGCCGCACTACAAAGCCTTGCTTAAGAATGCAAGCTTACCGAAAATGCCAAACAGCTCCGTTTTTTCCACACACAAGTATTTTCTGTCGTCACAGGCAAACGTGCTGGCACTCTTGATGGCTGATTCGCTGGCCATGTTGTAAACGCTCAACCTGTCTAGATTACCAAATGGATTGCCAGAGTTGTTTTTGTAAAAGTTCAAGACCGTCATACAGTTCTCCACTTTTCTTGTCCAAACTGGCCCTGAAATGATATAAAGGACGTTTTAAAATTACGTAACACATTTAAAATTGAGCATTACAATAACATGCTTAATAGTTCATTCAATAAAGTTGATCCTAGGCACATGTGAATGCAGCAAGATGGCGGAAGAAGCCACGCAGCTATGGAAACATCAAAACACCATTTCCTGACTCTGCCCCTCGCCAGACCTGAGTCCTTTCAACTGCTTTCTCAATTTGGGTGTCCATCACTTGGCGTGACCATCGAAGTTCGACGTAAACTTCGCGACCACAAAAATAACACTTTTAAAATTTGCGGAGGAGCCACAGAATAACGCAGCTTCACATAGCAATGTAAGCAACAGAGCACGTGTCTTCGAACTCGGAGATCAGAGCCGTGCCAAATGTTTGATCATGGTAGCACAATTTCTTTGCTCTCGTCTCTTGCAATCCTTTCGTATATTCCCAGAAATATTCTATTTTCAATCGAGCAGCAGTCAGCGCCACCACATCGTAAAAAGTAATGCAAAATTATTCAGAACAAGCCATTTACCTTAACACAAACCCTCGTAAACATTATACAACATTCTTAGCAATTCCAAAATGATGTCAGATTCAATGATAACTGAGAATCGCCGAAGGCGCTCGCAGCATCGCGGAAGTGATCACCTCATCGCTCAAAAACATACAGGGGTAAGCTAATTTATGGATAAATATTCTTTTGAACAGACTTAATCAAGGGACGTTTCCTCGTTACTCGCTACATGAAATGACGTCGACGTCTCAAACCTACATGTATCCTCACTATGATAAAAGGCAAATCGTTGAAATGCGGCCGCGACTGAATCGCAAACGTAGGCTTCTAAGGGTAAGTATCATACATAACAATGGCTGATAGCTGGTGCAGATTACGTAGAATCCGTACACAAATAAAAAGGCATCGTCTTCTTAATATAAACCCATTTGTCGATTTCATAAAAACCTTTTAAGGCAAACGTGAAAAATAAAATTGCCACTAGGAGGCACATCGGTAGTCGGATTCGTTGGAAAGAATTCGTTCATCGTTGCCACCTCCATATATATGCTCTTGCCAAATTTCGCAAAGATCCCACAGGGGGCTCTGGAGATAGGCCTACATGACGTATAGCTGCGGACGTAAAACTACCACTAGAGCACAGTAGTAGTAAATCCTAAAATCAGCGTTAGTTGTTCTTGTCATTAGGAACACGTTTGCCAAGTTTTATAATGGGCGGTTTGTCAGAGTGGAGAACACCAAAAAGACTCCAACAGTAGCTGTTAAAGCTAGGGCACAGAATACGCCAAAGACGTTCAAATATAAAAAAAAAACGGTGTGGATAGTAGAAACTTATTCGCCAAACGTCATGAAAACCAACCAAGGAACACGAATTCGACCGAAAGTTGTTGATACCTGTACGTGTCACATGCATACTAAACCACCATCCCTGCAAGGGATCCACGTTATGTAGGGCACCAGAAAAATGCCAAAATTTGGCTAACAGAGTACACTTGTATTTAAGGCCACGTGATACTAACTTTATCAACGGGGAATGCAGGCAAAGAATTAATATATTTAGCAAATCATACAGCATCCCACCTTCGATGCATTCATTGCAATTATCAACGAGGCATGCCATCAGTGCCTTTTTCACTCTTGCGTAGTCTCGATGGCTGGTAGTGAGCTGAGCTTTCCTTCTTAACATATCTTCCACCCTCAACATCTGTTGCTTCCGGTAAGATTGCGTCTTCTTGCAAAATTCAGAGGAGTAAGCCGTCTTCTCGCAATCGCGGTCGGCCAAACTGAAAGTAAAGTGCAAACATTGGAGTTTACATCGAGATTGTGCACTTAGTCTTGAGTCCAGATTTGTCAGCCATTGTCATCACTGTTCACATTGTCAGCATTAACAATCATCTGGTCTAGACATGACTCACTTAGGCTTGTTTGGTAATTTTTACCAAATTCTGTTGTGTTCTCATTAACTATTTTTATTTTACAGGAGAAGCAATTCCGTAGTACCGTTAATTGAATTTCTGTCCACAAAATCTGAGTAGCGATCAATCGGTCATTTTCGTGGCCTCATTAGTCTAAACTGAAAAGTCCCCCGTTAGGTATGACTGAAATCAAACTTCAGTTTTGAATTTATCACAGGTCACATGTAACCCTATTTCACCAAATATACTATTTTACGTGCATCCTGCCGCCAAGACGCATGGTCTGTTCACCTGCATCCTGTCACCAAGACGCATGGTCTGTCTACCTGCATCCTGCCACCAAGACGCGTGGTCTGTTTACCTGCATCCTGCCGCCAAGACGCATGGTATGTTTACCTGCATCTTGCCGCCAAGACGCACGGTCTGTTTACCTGCATCCTGCCGCCAAGACGCATGGTCTGTCTACCTGAAGCCAGTCTATCAGGTCAAATCTCTTTCCAAAGCTTTCCAACAGGGAGCAAGCCTATTGTTTTTTTGTCAATCCGCACTCTACTAAATGGATCAGTTGTCACCAGTATCGTTTCAGCTCTGAACAATTGTATTCAATGTTTTGTCGCGAAAGGTCAGACTGTCAAGTGAAATTAGTGTCAGAATGCAAGGTGAAGCTCGAAACTCGATTCCCTGCTCCAATCCGGAAGCGGCTGAGAGCCTGCAAATGTGGTTTTAGTCGACCGAATGACGGATCGCTTGGCTCAGAAAACCCTACAACAAAATTTCGTAAAATTGTTTTGAATCCCACTGAACTTCTGATAATTTGTAACATAACCGTGGCTAAATATTTTTATTCTGTGATGAACACGAGGTGGTTTGTGTTTCCCTCAAAAATCACCAGCTATATTTTACTTAGCCCAAAATCGATCACGTGATCTGCTTTGGACAGCTTGGTTCATGTTTCAGTGTTAAAATACCCTATTTGTGTTGCGAATGACATGGATAGATTTCCCTTAGGTCCGCTATTTCTACTTTAACACTGGTGTGAGCTTCAATACGGACGGGTCTGACATCATGAGTTCCGCAACCTTCACCTTTTCCTCGTTGATGTGACAGAGAAGTACTTTGAGAAAATCTGTCGCCCACCGCCACAAAAGTCGATGTATCATTGGCCAGAGATTGTGCGCATAAAACGTTTTAGACGTTGCAGCTAATAAAAATTTGATTTCTTTATCCCTAAAAGCTCAGATGATTTTTGCATTTGACCACCGTTGAATTAGATTTTCCACAATTCTTCACCCACAGAATTCCAAGAATGATTATTTACGATTCCTCAGGAGCTCTACCCTTCCATATAAATTGATAACACGCTCATTGTGAGCGTACAGTTCGTTTCAGGTCCACTAGAATAATAAATGACAGTTAATTTTAGTTGGTATGTTTTGATACTTTGGTAGTTGGCAGGGCCTACATGCACCTATAATGATTAATCTTAAACACCGCAGGAGTTAGAACTTACAACCCAGCATCTGTTTTAAAGTTGAAATAGTAATTCAGTTCTCCAAGCTTAAATTTACACGCTGTGGNTGCAATTATCAACGAGGCATGCCATCAGTGCCTTTTTCACTCTTGCGTAGTCTCGATGGCTGGTAGTGAGCTGAGCTTTCCTTCTTAACATATCTTCCACCCTCAACATCTGTTGCTTCCGGTAAGATTGCGTCTTCTTGCAAAATTCAGAGGAGTAAGCCGTCTTCTCGCAATCGCGGTCGGCCAAACTGAAAGTAAAGTGCAAACATTGGAGTTTACATCGAGATTGTGCACTTAGTCTTGAGTCCAGATTTGTCAGCCATTGTCATCACTGTTCACATTGTCAGCATTAACAATCATCTGGTCTAGACATGACTCACTTAGGCTTGTTTGGTAATTTTTACCAAATTCTGTTGTGTTCTCATTAACTATTTTTATTTTACAGGAGAAGCAATTCCGTAGTACCGTTAATTGAATTTCTGTCCACAAAATCTGAGTAGCGATCAATCGGTCATTTTCGTGGCCTCATTAGTCTAAACTGAAAAGTCCCCCGTTAGGTATGACTGAAATCAAACTTCAGTTTTGAATTTATCACAGGTCACATGTAACCCTATTTCACCAAATATACTATTTTACGTGCATCCTGCCGCCAAGACGCATGGTCTGTTCACCTGCATCCTGTCACCAAGACGCATGGTCTGTTTACCTGCATCCTGCCACCAAGACGCGTGGTCTGTTTACCTGCATCCTGCCGCCAAGACGCATGGTATGTTTACCTGCATCCTGCCGCCAAGACGCATGGTCTGTTAACCTGCATCCTGCCGCCAAGACGCACGGCCTGTTTACCTGCATCCTGCCGCCAAGACGCATGGTCTGTCTACCTGAAGCCAGTCTATCAGGTCAAATCTCTTTCCAAAGCTTTCCAACAGGGAGCAAGCCTATTGTTTTTTTTTCGCACTCTACTAAATGGATCAGTTGTCACCAGTATCGTTTCAGCTCTGAACAATTGTATTCAATGTTTTGTCGCGAAAGGTCAGACTGTCAAGTGAAATTAGTGTCAGAATGTAAGGTGAAGCTCGAAACTCGATTCCGTGCTCCAATCCGGAAGCGGCTGAGAGCCTGCAAATGTGGTTTTAGTCGACCGAACGACGGATCGCTTGGCTCAGAAAACCCTACAACACAATTCCGTAAAATTGTTGTGAATCCCACTGAACTTCTGATAATTTGTAACATAACCGTGGCTAAATATTTTTGCAATTCGTTCCGTGATGAACACGAGCTGGTTTGTGATTACCTCAAAAATCACCAGCTATATTTTACTTCGCCCAAAATCGATCACGTGATCGACTTTGGACAGCTTGCTTCAGGTTTCAGTATTAAAATACCCTATTTGTGTTGCGAATGAAATGGATAGATTTCCCTTAAGTCCGCTATTTCTACTTTAACACGGGTGTGAGCTTCAATACGGACAGGTCTGACATCATGAGTTGCGCAACCTTCATCTTTTCCTCGTTGATGTGACAGAAAAATCTGTCGCCCACCGTCACAAATGTCGATGTATCATTGGCCTGAGATTGTGCGCATAAAACATTTTAGAAGTTGCAGCTAATAAAAATTTGATTTTTTTTATCCCTAAACGCTCAGATGATTTTTGCATTTGACCACTGTTGAATTAGATTTTCCACAATTCTTCACCCACAAAATTCCAAGAATAATTATTTACGATTCCTCAGTAGCTCTACTCTTCCAAATAAATTGATAACACATTGTGAGCGTACAGTTCGTTTCAGGTCCACAAGAATGATAAATTACAGTTAATTTTAGTTGGCATGTTTTGATACTTTCGTCGTTGGCAGGACCTACATGCACCTATAATGATTAATCTTAAACACCGCAGGAGCTGGAACTTACAACCCAGCATCTGTTTTAAAGTTAAAATAGTAATTCAGTTCTCCAAGCTTGAATTTACACGCTGTGGCGACATCAAGAGCCGAGATTGGAGGTCCACCTGAAACGTGAATGTAAATCGAGTTAGTTGTTAGCTCATAAGGCATACAGTGAAGCTAGTATCACTAGAAATGCAGGGGAAATAACTACAGGCTCACAGTTTTTCTATCTGCTTTTTAAAATTATCTTGTCATTGTTGAACGCTAATTTAAATGAACCAAACATGAGACTCGGCAAGCCAGTGTACCATAACTGAAATAGATTTGCGTTGTCGAATACATGTCCATGTGTACCATTCTTCACATCTAAGTTCTCTTTGTACGACGCCAATAGTCGTTCTGTTGCCTGTGAAGTCTATTAAAGGGGAATTAGTGGCTGTTTAGCTGTCACTGCTAAATTCTTAATTGGGTTTAAAAACATGACCACGCTCACCCAGTCTTGAATTGTTGTCAAATGAGCGAGAAACTCTAGTGACAGGCGATGCGTGCATGTGTTATTTTTCTGGATTAGCCACGCAATGCCATACTATGACACGTTTTCTTCAGTCGCTAAAATGATTTAAGTGTCGTGGTTGGTAACGGAGATAGAATCCTATCACCGGTAGGATCCACCATTCTGAATCCTAGATCACGGTAAGAAGACCTAGGTTCCGATAGATCACGGTAAGAAGACCTAGGTTCCAATAGATCACGGTAAATGGACCTAGGTTCCGATAGATCACGGTAAGAAGACCTAGGTTCCGATAGATCACGGTAAGAAGACCTAGGTTCCGATAGATCACGGTAAGAAGACCTAGGTTCCGATAGATCACGGTAAGAAGACCTAGGTTCCATATAGATCACGGTAAGAAGACCTAGGTTCCGATAGATCACGGTAAGAAGACCTAGGTTCCGATAGATCACGGTAAGAAGACCTAGGTTCCGATAGATCACGGTAAGAAGACCTAGGTTCCGAATGTGTTGGATCCTAGGTGAGACCGATTTCATGAGAGTACTATGCAAACTTTATTTTTCGTGTTTAGAAAGCTTAAGGAAGTGAAATGCAGCTTTAATTTTCCACACGAAGATGACCGAGCAGTTGCAGGGCACAAACACTACAACACACGAAGATGACCGAGTAGTTGCAGGGCACAAACACTACAACACACGAAGATGACCGAGTAGTTGCAGGGCACAAACACTACGACATACAGAGGCGGATCTACAGGGGGGTTCAGGGGGTTTAAACCCCCCCTCGGGACAGGATCAAAAATAAAAACTGGAAAAAAAAATCACCAGAAAAACGAAATTAGCTACTAAAAATCCCAAAAAACCTTACACGGAAGGAAGGAAACCCTCTCGCGACCTTCCTTCTCCTCGGCGCTACGCGCCTCGGATTCTCTCGAATCCTAAACTCCCCCTTACTGAAATCGTAGATCTGCCACTGACATACGATGACCGAGTAGTTGCAGGGCACGAACGCTTCGACATACGAAGATGACCGAATAGTTGCAGGGCAGGAAAACTACAACACACGAAGATGACCGAGTAGTTGCAGGGCACAAACACTACAACACACGAAGATGACCGAGTAGTTGCAGGGCACAAACACTACGACATACAGAGGCGGATCTACAGGGGGGTTCAGGGGGTTTAAACCCCCCCTCGGGACAGGATCAAAAATAAAAACTGGAAAAAAAAATCACCAGAAAAACGAAATTAGCTACTAAAAATCCCAAAAAACCTTACACGGAAGGAAGGAAACCCTCTCGCGACCTTCCTTCTCCTCGGCGCTACGCGCCTCGGATTCTCTCGAATCCTAAACTCCCCCTTACTGAAATCGTAGATCTGCCACTGACATACGATGACCGAGTAGTTGCAGGGCACGAACGCTTCGACATACGAAGATGACCGAATAGTTGCAGGGCAGGAAAACTACAACACACGAAGATGACCGAGTAGTTGCAGGGCACAAACACTACAACACACGAAGATGACCGAGTAGTTGCAGGGCACAAACACTACGACATACAGAGGCGGATCTACAGGGGGGTTCAGGGGGTTTAAACCCCCCCTCGGGACAGGATCAAAAATAAAAACTGGAAAAAAAAATCACCAGAAAAACGAAATTAGCTACTAAAAATCCCAAAAAACCTTACACGGAAGGAAGGAAACCCTCTCGCGACCTTCCTTCTCCTCGGCGCTACGCGCCTCGGATTCTCTCGAATCCTAAACTCCCCCTTACTGAAATCGTAGATCTGCCACTGACATACGATGACCGAGTAGTTGCAGGGCACGAACGCTTCGACATACGAAGATGACCGAATAGTTGCAGGGCACGAAAACTACGACATACGGCTTCATCAAACTACCAAATACCTAGAAGAAATCCGACGCGAGTAATCTTTGCTAGCTTAAGAAACCGAATAGGATTTTGAACAAGGCGTGTACTGTATAACTAAAGATTCGAACTATGAAGGCACACATTATTTCAGTACTGTTCCTCAGTTGTCACAAGCAAAATATAACTTTACCGTTCTTTCCAGAAATTTGGAAGTTGTGTAATTGTTATTTGGGGCAAATTATTCCTTAGGAATTTGATTAAATACAGGAGATGGCTGATTTCGCTAAGACATAGCCCAATACAAAATGAATGAGAGTGTCTCTCCGGATTTACTCTAATGAAATTTTTACCTTGGACAGCCTTTAAGAACTGTTTTAGCTCAGTGACGACATTTTCGCTGCCCCCATCGTGAGTCCACATTTTGGCCTGCACCGACGAAGGCGCGGTCCATGGTTTGGGGCGGAAGTCGAAATACAACTCGTCTTCATGGACGCCAATTCCCAGCATACGCTGTTGAGGATCGATTTGGTTACCACAGATGTTAATGACGCCCTGGAAATAAACACTGTTCTTTACAAAGTAACTCTTTAAAGGGACATTACTGTTGAAAACGCATTTTGGGGATTACTGCACAAGCCTTGACTAGAGCTATCTACAAAAATCTGTCGTGTTTAGTGATTTTATCACAAGTCTAATTTTTGCCGATGTCTGCCAGACGTTCCCTGAAATCAAGGCCGATTCCTTTACCATTTAAGCAAGCTTAAAATATTCCGCTATTTAACGAGTGGGGTTTTGGCTTAGAGGTAGGACATACGGCTTGTATTTCAAAGCTAGTTACTTATAATTTCTGATAAATTATTTTTCTCGCTGAGAATATCCCTTTAATGACACATAATTAGCGTCAATGAAGCATTAATAAAACGTACTGAAATTACATGACTTTTCTTCACACTGTTCAGAGGGTTTTCATTAGAAATACTTTGATTTTCTTAGGTGATGTTTTTCTTTTGTTTTCGCAAAGATCTGCAAGGCCAGTGACCCTCGATTGCGCTAACTGTTGGGGCGATGTAGCAGCCAGGTACAGGTTTACTCGGAAGCTCATTTTGACTGGCACGTAAATTAACATCCAGGTCCGTACTCTCGTAATAATTTTAACCCCAAAAACTGCATACGTTAGCAGTTATAGTTATCAGGCTTTCACATAACACAGCAGATTTTTCTATTTTATAGTTCTGGTGAAAGCTAATAACTTCAAGAAGTTAACTCTATCTGAAATAAGCCCAGTTTTTATTGCCATTAAAACGACTGTGTCCTTTAAGAAGTTCGAAACACTTTTATTGTTGATTTCAATCACTCATTCAATGTGAATAACTAGTCGGCAGCCCAAATCAATGGGCCAATGGTTTATTGGGTTTGCTACAAAAACTGTATCGATAAATATTTTTAATGAACGAGGTACTTTGCAAGAAATAATTGAAATGACGAATCATAGATCGGGAGAATAGGTTCGTCATTGGTCTCTAGAGGCATTGTAGTATATAAGATGGTCACTTACTTAGAGACGTGGTAGGTTGTTTGCAGACGTTGAGATAAATTGAATGTGATTTAAAAGTTAAAAGACAACAATTTAACACAGATACGAACAACAACAGGGAACGTCAGCCTCCATAGGCCCACAGAGCCCTGAATTATTGAATCTGATTTCACAACAATGTGAAAGTACCTTCGATGAAGAAATTTAACTAGGTTTGGAAATAGTCTGGGTATACACATGAAACAGAGGGCGGACAGACGCAAAATCACCTGTTGCCCCTCCGAAATAAACTATTGTACCCAAATGTTAAAATGACGAATAAATTGGTTCAGATAAAGCGTAAATTTTCCATTTCCCTGGGGAAGCCATTGCTTCAATAGGCATAAGTGCAGCAGGCAACGTCATTGCACACGCATAGTGATCGTACTTAGATGATGGGGTGTAACTTCTTTACTACAAGTCGAACTTGAAATTATTTCTAACATTGCTATTCTATTTTAGTACGAACTCAAAATGTATCAAGGAAGTGTTTGGGGGTCTCTCCAAGCTTTGCAAGACTCGGCTTATACATCAAAGGTGGTGCAGTTTCGCCACAAGTAACATCGATAGTAGAAGAGTTAAGATAGTAAAGTGCCGAACATTATTGACTATGCGGATCTCGAAAGATGCGATGCTTAGAAAGAGCGACTTACGTCGGTAGATTTTGGAAGGATGTGGAAGGCTGCAGAAGCAGTAGATGAAACAGAGAGTAGGTTAAGACACAAAGGCATTGTGGGTAGAGTCTGCCATAATGGAAGACAGGGATTGGGAATGGTTCCAGCGGATAGGTGGAAGTCGTCAACTGGGAAAGAGAAACGCAAAATGGTACTGGACGAAGGTAGATCCCAGGAGAATGAGAGAATATAGGCCTACGCTGAAGCGGTTGGAATGAACAAACAGGGTGCATGGATATCATGGGAAGGAGTTATAATAGAAGGATAATTGGTAAAGACCTTCTGTTTCCAGATGAATTCAGACTGGGTTTTCTACTTGGTTTCGTATACGACACTCTTCCAACTCCAGTCAATCTTCGAATTTGGAGCATGACTGAGGATGATAGCTGCAGGGGCTGTGACAAGCGTTGTACATTGGAACGCGTTTTATCCAACTGCAAAGAAGCGCTCGCTTCAGGGAAGTACATCTTGTGCCATGACAAGATTCTGAAGTGATTTTCCATGTTTTAGATCTATAGAGAAGGAAGAAAGCGACTCACTCAGGCAAGGTATTCATCCAAATCTACAAAAGCGAAAGATCCATGAGGAAATGTGACTCTGGTGTTCTAGGCATGACTTACTGGAAGATTGTGGTGGATGTGGTCACATTTCCGAGTAGTTACCCAGTTGAAACTAGACATAGTGATGTGGTCACACAGCAAGGTGGTAGGGATTCTGACTGAGTCAACTGTATCCTGGGAGACTAGGGTGCCGGAGGTTACCAGAGGAAACTTCTTAAGTACGAAGAGCTATCGTAGGAATGTAGAGCGAATGGTTGTAAGTGCTTCTGGATTCTCGTAAAAGTTGGCTGCCGAGGGTTTATTGCAAGCATCATGTGGCGGATGACGATGTTATGCAATGGGCATTTCACCAAGAAGGCGAGCTGATATGTTTAAGTCAACAGTAAGAGCAGCGGAGGAAGCAACCATGTGGCTGTGGTTACAACGTGAAAACAAATAGCAACCCCGGCGTCGGCTGGAGGTATGATTAGCGTTCAGAAACCTATCATCCGAGAGGGTTCTAGGACAAGGTCGAAACCCACAATGAAGATGGACTCTAGCTGACGACGACTCTGAATAACAGATAGCATCATGTTTATAGGTAAGTGTCGGTTGCTGGAGTGTAATCACGCGAGACTGTGTAATTCTATTTTGCACTTGGTGACCCTATCATTAAAACTATGAATTCAAGTCTGCCAGTGAACACAAATTCTCGAGTTTTTACTTGAAATTGCTAGTTTTCAATCAAGGTCGTAGTTCAAATCTAGTGGGGGGCATCAAGTGCGAACTTGGATAAAGCACTTATTGGTTTAATACTTAACATACTACAACAAAGAATTATAGCTAATTATCTCGAGGGTGTCAACAGTATTTTCGAGTTAGATTTCGAGTAACAAATAGACTCCGGGACCAGGTGTAAAAAGAACCATTAGTAAAAGTCATAAGCTAGACATTGCCAAACTCAGCCCAGTGCAAACAAGGCGATTTGCCATCAGCGAAAATGTATCTGTGCACAGTTCTCAACACTAAGATAAATATAGGTTATCCCACATACATAGCAATACTATTGCCATATCTTATCGAAAATTCAGTTCACCTGGGAATGTCCCAACGAGACATTCCCAGATGAAATGAATTCGAGATAGGATATCGCAGTAGTATTTCTATGTATGCGGGATAACGTATTTATCCCATGTATATGCACTTATTTGCACCATCACCGCAAAACCTTGTTGCCGTGTGCTCTGGCTTGTTATATACGGTATCAAGCCGGTTAAGCGACAAGACTATCCTGCTGTGAAAGTGTTGAATAATCAGTAAAGATTTATTTCATAATAAATTGATAAGAATTTTCAGTTTATGAAATATACTAGTTAAAGCACTGAACCATTCAAAAATATTAAAAGTTTATTGGAAACTTAGAAACAATCTATCCGGGAAATACAACTTCTACCGTTGTATACGGCTTCTAACGTTGAATACACATTGGCTCTACTTTCCCGTATTTCACAGTAAATAACCTGACGTATACAACATCCATATTTTCACATACATGGGATAAGTATACAAATTTACCACTAAAATGCGTTTTGGTAATCAAATAAAAAGGCTAGTGCAAAGTGTAAACAGGACAATTTATGACTTTCACTCCATGTGGACTCGACAGTAAAATGCATGTCTCTTGAGACAGCGAATAAATGGAGAAAATGAGGGTTGGTCATGACTTTGTACCATAAGTTAGTTGAATAGTGCTGGTTTGTTTTGACAAAGAATCTTTCGGTTTATGCTGAAGTAGCCAGGACCCGGTGACCGGCTTTGAACTGACAGGCAAGTTTAAGTCAAAGTCGAAGTCAATTTAAAGTTATAATATCTAATTATACTAGTATTATCCAAGTGTCGAAGACGCAGCAGCTATCGTATTGATGCCTATCTTCCCGACTGTTTGAGGAATGGAGTGAACTTCAGAATAGTTTAACATGAAGAGGTTTGCATGTCGATTTAGAAGGAACTCGGTGGTAATCCGAACCTAATGCTGCTGAGGATCAAGCGTCGCCACTGGGAAACGAAAAAAGTTTTTTCATGAAAATCGTAAAAATCAGTAGGTTTAAAATAAACTAACCTTCCCAATTGATATCAGTTCAGTTTCACCTGTCGTTTCCGTGGCCATTTTGACAATTACAGCCTGACCAGACTGGTGACGTAACATCTCTTCCTCGTGTTTCGTTTCTTCATTCTCTTCGTTGTCCAGCTTATTTCTGTATCCATCTGTCACCAGGATATTGAGATCGCCTTCCTCTATTAGGTTCCCGACGCACTCAACGAGGTTTTCGTCGATTCTTAGGAAGCGCTCCTTGGTGAAATTGTTAAGTGTTAAATTGCCAATCAGTTTGGTATCTTCGTAGAGTGACGTGTCGAAAAGCTCAGTGGTGTAGGGCTCATCCTCAGGAACTTCACAGTCAAGGCAGCTTTCTGGATATTCGTACTCGTCGTCGTAGGTGGGAAGAAGGAACGGTCTTGATGTGGACTGTATATGCGCGGTTGGAAAGGCTACAACAACTGGCGTAGTTGAGCCTTCTTTCTTGACGCACACTCTAAGGTGAGGTTCAAGAGATAGAGGGTGCTCGACAAAATCAAAGCCGGCACACTGAGCAAGATGACCCAACTTATTAAGTTTACTTTGCCCGTCGGACCCGGTCAGGTTAAGCCAGAGCGCCCTGAAATCAAAAGCGCGCTCAGCAATAAAGCAAAACACTTGTCGCGACTCAGTTAAGCTAACGCAGCACATGCAAGTTATGCCTGTTGTTATGTCTCAAGCATAACATACATGTAGATATCAATTGTAAAAGTACAGAAACGAAACTGGTGTCAACTAACATGAGTGAACTGCAATCCTCTCCTAACACACAAAACGTCTGAACTACAGATGTTATTTCGATCAAACAATTATGGCAGCCAAAACGCAGACCTGTATATGGACCAGTGCGGAACACTTAGCTGTAAACATCAAAAGCACATGTGAACATGTTTGACCAATGGTTTTAAAAGTACATATGCACAACTTTTTGACAACTTCACATTTGAAACTAACTCCATTAATTACATAAGCAATATTTATTCTGACAGTTTAACAGACGGATCATTATTGTCAGATTTGTAAATCCACAACCATCTGTAATGTCCGATGTGCTGTTCATAAACAAACATTTCGTTAACAACTTACACTAGACGACTACACAGCGTACTTACTGTCCCGTAAGATGGTGAGCAGCGGGTTTTTTTTCGACAGTAGTAGTTGCTGTAGGCTCAAACCATGCCCGCTCAACAACCAGCTTGTTGGCTCCTTCCCACATCTCATCAACAAGCTTTGCCAAACGACGCAGTCTAAAAAGCAGTAAAGGTCACTTCATTTATTAGCTAGCCAGGGTGTACAGAGGCAAACAAGAGAATGTGTGATCAGTTTTGTTCGCTGTTTCGTAGTTAAGAAAGAAGAGCAATTCCGTCCTCACTCACCATTTAGCACAAAAATTATAGACTGAAGCACGTTACTCAACGACAAGAAATATTCCTCAAGTAATTCCATACCGTTACAAAAAGGTGCACAATCATGAGGTCTGCCTGTTTTGTTTAGCTCATAACTGCTAAAAGTTGTGTGAATTCATACGAAGTTTTACAATCAACAAGAACGAATAACTAGTAAACAATTCAACCTGAAAGCTAGACTGCGAGTCATCACACGATCTCTACAACGTTCGTAAGGAAGTACATTTAAACTTCCGGTATGGATTCGACAGTCGATACAGCGTCTGCCCTGCATTCCGCACCATTCGTCGTTTCGCTTTGGGTTTGTGAAGAAGACATCGTTAAACGGATAGTAGTATAAGCTGAAGAAAAAGAAACAAATCTAGTTAAAAAAATGGCATTGATAACGGTTTGGCTGTAGGGATGGCGTTATTCACGGTGATGACACAATGGCAGTGGTGTCAATGACAAATATGATAAATTCAATGGCGTTCAGTGTCAATGGAACTGCAACGGTAATTGCAGAGACAATAATGACGAATGACGTGGAATGAAGATTGTAGTGTATTTGCATGAACGATGGCTAGGATTATTGCCGATAATCCAGTAGATAAAAAACACAACACGAGACTTCGTTGATGAACGGAAGCGGAACTGCCTATAGTGAACAATAGGTGACGCTACATACTCTACAACGATGTTGGTGAGGACAAGACCAATGACATTTACATTCATATGATCACAGTCATTGTTGAATCTGTAATAATTGACGCCTACCCTGTTCACTTTTAGAAATTCATTTACGGCACTATATCGTAAAGAGAGAGATAGGGAAGCGGATACCAAAACCAAACACCAAACTAAGAAAACAGCCACTAGGGGGTATCCAAAAATGGAACAAGGGACGCACAATACGCAGAAGCCGTGCGAAAACAGCCAGGTCCTGTCTGTATAGACATACATGAGAACGAAATGTGCATGAGACATATCTGGGCAGGTCATTTTTCAGAGTCAAAGTCGAATGATTGCTACGGCAACACGGTTAGCAAATGTAGGCAGCCTAGTCCCCAAGCCTCAAGACGGCAACGATCGGTTTAGCCACTTGTAGTTTTGTGACGAGGAATAGTGGTATATATAGATTATTACATGGCGAAGTCGTTATCCCCCGTATTCTAGAGCCCGAGTGGATTTTGGAGAATTATAGCCCTCGGGGCTGACACCCCTCGGGCGATAATTCTCCAAAATCCACTCGGGCTCTAGATAACGGGGATAACGATTGAGAGCATGTAATAATCTATTTATACCACATACTGAACGAGAAACATTGCAATGAATCGATCTACCTTTCTCGACTCGCCTCGGCTTTGTAACTACTTTCTATGTCAGAGGCCCGGGGTCGGGCTATTTTTGTCAAATAATGCTTTTACTCAAAACCAATTGAAAATTTAAACAAAACAGAAATAGAATGAATCTATAAATTAAGGTTTAGCAACGATTATAGCTTACTACACATTTTATCAGGCCAAGCTTCGACCGGAAAAATATCGTCTTCTAAGTAGGTTACCACTGGCAACTGAGGATCCTGACGATACGATACCCGCATTCAAAATGGAGATCGGTGATTTACAAGTGAGAGAACATGAGAGAAAAAATTCACTGAATTAAAATATCGTTTTTATGGAGATTATGCGTCTTATTTTTCATAGCGTATAAATGTCGGTACAATGCCCTGTGTTGAACATGTGATTGTTGCGCGTACTCATTTAAGTATTCTATTTTCACATTCGATGACGTCAGCCGCTGAGTGGTGTAGTGGTAAAGTCGATTACTCGAAACTCTTGCGGCCCGGGTTAGAAACCGGCCTCGGTTCCCGCCAGAATGTTATCTCACTAGTGAAATAACTAAATGGGTTATTACACGGTTGTATTGGCTATTCGAGGCTAATATTGTGGTATAAAAAGTTATACCAACTCTGAAGTCTGCAGTATTGTCATACAAAAATCTGAATGAGCGATACTTATGCAACGATTTAGGTTTCGATCATTGAAAATGACGTATTTCAGTTCAAGAGAAGGTTAAAACTTCTATTATAATTTCTATAAATAAAATTTACGATAAGAACGCAACACCTTTTGTTTCCAACAATATCCATGACAGTGGCACCGAATTTGTTTGATATTGAGAAAGACGGAAACAAACATTAAAACTGCTATTACGGGCTTGGCAGTATTTGGATCAGTCCGGAAATCAACGCCAGCGAGAGATTCGTCAACAGAAATACAATTCGTAGATCATAATTCAAATTGTCTGTCATTCATTGATCTTAACGTTTTTGATTAAAAATTGCATTACTCTCTGGAAAATCTGCCATCTCACAGACAACCTTGTATCGTTCATATCGCTGAGTGCGCAACTGCTCGAATAAGTTGATCTTAAAAAGGCTCAAGAACATTGCGACACGAAACTAAAACGTTCCAAAGGTAATGACCGTGGATTTGTGTGTCGTCCACCGTGCTGCATGAAATTGATAGAAATCAGATTATTTTATGCACAACAACACACGAGAAAATTTCATTGAGAGGAAAAGACATCAAAACCGGATATTAGTTCAAACAAACTCGCAGGTAAACTTATTCAAAACTAAAAGCCTAAATGGGACCACTTTTACAAAATTCTGGAATTTGGACAACTAGCCCAACTTTCTATTTCTTTGGTCAACTAAACTGAATTCATGGGGGAATTCATGCTTCGACACTTCACAGATGTTACGCAATTGGCTGCAACTTCAGATTTGGAACGCTTATTGCATCGTATCTTTTCACTTGCCCTTTGAACTGTTGTTTGTTGGAACGAGTGATGGGTAGAGTTATCTTGCCGCAGGCTGTGGTCATTGTCGAGTGTATGGGCCGCTTCATGCCGGGCTTGAGTTTAGGAAAAAGGTTTGAAGCCTTGCTGCACTGGGCCACAGAGATGCCGGCTGCGTACGCTGAAAGACAACAATGATGATAAACAGGAAGTGAGACTGAATGTAACAGCCTCCCGTCCAGTAACGCTAGGACCTCACTAAAAAGCAAGACCTCGCGAGATTACGTGAGATATTGCCCTGTATTTTACATAAGAACATGTGACTTTGGCTATAGCTAGGCCCTAGCGTAGGTCCTGGTGTTACTGATCGCACGTCAGCTTTGGACGGTGTGAGGAAAAACGTTACGTGAGAGTCCTGGGGTCTGTCTTATGAAAGGTGATTGAAGAGATAAATTTGGTCTTACGCTCCACACAACTATTTCTGAAAAATTATTACATCTCGCTTTGACAAAAATACAAATTCCCTCACAATATACCCATTACTTCTAGTTACTGAGATAATTTGCATGAATTATTTTGATGTTGTGACCTGCCAACAATTACGATGCTTGTCACTTATTCAGTAATTGTGAATTGGGAGCATAAGACCTAATTTATGTCCTAAGTCTGACGTCACTTTTCATGAAACAGACCCCAAACAACTTCCTGTATGCTGGTTTTACATTCTACCTTTTGATGAACATCATAGCTAATGCCTGTTAACACATAAGTGCCGTAGCTTCCATAAGTAAAAATTAAATATTTAGGAGATATTCAGAGACCATGATTCTCCATATTGAACACTTATAACTTCAAAAGAATTAGAGCCTCCTTCCATGAATAACTTAGTTGGTGGAAGGTAAAAATGAAACAATAACTGACTTTCACTCTCGGTCAGTTTTGTTATCTAGTGTAATCCGGCACTGATACTTAGGGGTCTGAAAATCAACAAATTGACCGAGAGTAGAACTCAACAGTATTATAATATACAGAAGTTTTCAAGATGAACTAGACAGACTTTGACAGAGGTGTGTAAGACTCTTCAAAGCATGGACGAACGCCTTGCAGGATTATTTAGCAACTTGGTCTAACATTTGTCGAAATAAAATGGTACTTTTGTCGAGCGTAAGTCAGAGTTGAATGTGACGTTAGTGCACCAAGCCGCTAATTGGTTTGTAAGTGCTCCTGCAAGGCAAGTTGTCGCGATTTCGGCAAAGTTGTCGAGAATTTACCGTGACTGAAACGCGTTTCATCCAAAATGATATTTATATTTAGTCACGGTTTTGTGGATAGAAACTTTGTTAAATTTCGACGTTGTCCATTTTATTCGAAAAGAAAATATAACAGCGATGAGATGTGCGACTGATGATGGAACTTATTTTTGTCATATCAACTGAATGACTATGTATATTAATTTCTATTAGTAGCCATTATTACTGTCAACACCATCGTTGCACCACAAAACGGACTTTTCCCGTTAACACCCAGTGCCTCGGCACTGCCAACCCCTCTCCATCAGACAGCCACGAATCGTTACTACCCTAGCTACAGGAGTAGGCTCCTGCATCACGAGGACGATGCCAAATTGTGGACGTTTCCCACCGATCGACTTTCCCTAAAATGTGCGATAACGTTACTGCCGAATAGTACTAGCCCTTCAGAGCTTCAACAAACTTACTTGAATTGATCAGAGTTGCAAAATAATCATTCGACCAGGTATCTCCAGTTTTCCACGAACCATGCTTTACACCAACATGCACGTAGTCTGTGTAAATCTTGACGTAGTCAAACTCCGCCATGACTGCCATTTGACCAAGTCTGCGCATTAGTTCTGCATTCTTATCTTCATTCGGCATTGTGGTGAATTTGTAGTTCATTTCGTCGACCGTTAGCTCTCTTGAGATTGCTATCTGGGCGCCTCTACCTTCCGTGTGGATGGAAGTCGGTTCAAACTTTCCTGTGGGGTTCAAGTCAGTCGGCTCGTCAAAGGCGTTAATAACCATCAGCTTCCCTTGAAAAAGTCACAATGTCAGTATCAGTGCCCTGCACATTAATTTGTAATCTAAACACAATGTTAAAATAATCTCTACAGTCGAAAGACATTACGTTGTAACGAATTGACTGAAAAGATGTACAGCATAATTAATTCTATGTTGCGCGTAATTGACAGCAAATTTTCATGGCTAGAGTTTATAATCACGTACGATTTTTCAATTTGGGGTCTTTTATCACTAATTCTGCAAGGGTCCTGATTGTCTCCGACATGTCGAACGACATATGACGATCAGCGCACAGTTCCGGCGGTGTATACCCGGCGACATCCTTGCGACAATCTGCACAGGGGTTGTTCAACGATCCACACCATTTTTCTGAATGCTCCTCGTTTTTGAACAGAATCTTGTTCGATTTCACTTGGGTCATTTTTCTGAAATGAAATTCGGAAACCAGCTTAAATTTCTTAAGCATAGTGTACTTGCTAAAATAAGAAAAGGTTCGAGAATTTCCAAATGCCATCAGGCGACGCTAAACCGCCAAAAGGGTATCATGCTTTGTTACTTAAAAAGCTATGTAGTAGAGCTGTTAAGGTTCTGCGCGACCATATCGACAAGTTTGTACATTAAGTCAAATATCTAAGAAAATCAAAATTATCCACTTTGTGGTAAAAGCATGAAAGTTTGTGTCAGTTTTGACGAGTTTTTCGAAATTAGACTTGGTAACCATTGCTATCACCATAGTAACTACACGCCGTACTAGATTTTAAAAAAGTCGACTGAGTAATTTTGAGTTTTTGGTTAGTCTATAAATTCAAAAAGTTTAATGTAAAAAGCATATCTTAGGTGCCACAAATAGTTGGCCTAAAATGTCACGGCATTTCAACATGGCCACCACACTCTCATTTAAAGTACTTGTTTTGGTTAACAAAATGCAGGTCTTGAGCCTGATCCAGGAAGTTCATACTATATTGAGAATGAGGTTGGTCTACTGGACTGAATATTTACCTATTCCTAGTACCTCAGAGACCTCTTGTCTCCTTCCCAGTGGCGGGGACTCTGGTCGTAGCATCTTAAGACAAACAAGTTTTCATCCTATTTTTTAATAAAATTTCAATGTATATCTGAGTTTATTCTTGGGTACTGTATTACTGTTGTCAATATTTTATTTACTGTAAATCCTGGTCATATTGCCCAAATTCAACTGTGAATTGTCGGCAGTATCGCCACCTGTCCATGATATATGCGTAATTACGGTAATTACGAAAAACTGCTTGTACTGTTTGTGTAATTTCGTGTACATGACAACGTATGTATGTATACATTATTGCTGCTTTGTATAGTTTTCATGATAATTCGTTTGTGCATAATTACTTGGTGAAATGAAAATTCCCCTAGTCTTCTGCTTTGTTATAATTTTTGTTTGTTTGTTTGTTTCTTTGATGGCAAGAAACAGGTCGTATTTCCTGTCTGAGCATAGTGGAATTTACACAAAACCCAAAACCCGTATATCGTGCATATGCTGTTTTCGGTTGAAATGGGACGCGAGAGGTTGACGTGGAGGCCATTCTTCACGTTTTTGGTTTGTAGAGCCATGGTTTAGTTCTTTTGGCTTGGATTTTTCTATTTTTTCGGTGGATAGATCGCTTCAAGAGTTATGGGGAACGTGCAATATTTGTATTTCTCTAGAACTTATCGTTTCCGAGTTATTCGAGATAGTCAGGTGACTGCTCGATAATTGAATGGGTTTTCGTGACGTATCTCCGGCGTCCCTTGACGGATCTTTCTGAAAATCGGTACATGGATAGATCTCCCCAAGCACTATCTGCACTCTGGTCTCAGTTTCTCTCTACGACTTATCGTTTTTGAGATATTCGAGATTTACTGTTCAGACAACTGATCTTATTTTGCTGCCCTATCATATTCGAGTTAGTGATTGCATTTTTTGATTTGATCAACATTAACTTTTCGTACATTGTTTATCTAATCAATATTTCGAGGGCTCTGGTGTGTGTGGGAAAAATTAGAGGCAAGATGGCGCTGTTACGGCCATTTTTGAATAATGTTTTTGGAGCTCTAACTACACGATCCTTAGACCGAACCTTCTCAAATTCGGTTTGTAAACACATCCCTTCAAGTGCTATCTGCAGTGCTTCTACTTTCTCGCTATGATTTACCGTTCTTGAGTGATTTGATTTTTTTTAATGATTTGATGACTGTCTTTCATTGAATAATTCTTGAATGCACCACTAGGCGTTTTTCATTTATGGTACGTTGATGTAATAGGCGTCGGGGTAGTGGTTGTTTTATTTGTTGTGTCGTCTACCTCACCTCTAAGTTATCATTCGATTTCGCCAAGTGCTTTCATTTACCTGTTGCCCAGTGGTTACGGTATATTTAACGGTGTCATGATCTTTGATCCCATCCCCGGTACCAACCATGGTGTCAGAGAACAAGATTCGTCGTCTCTACAGATCGTGATTGTTCATGGTGTCTTTGCTTCGTATAAGCTCACGGGAGTGCTTTTATTGTATTAACATTGTACGATTTAACTTACGTGACGAATTCATCGAAGCCCCTCTCCACCGCGAAAATGATTTTACCGCACGCTTGCTCCGGTGTCTTGTCTGCATTATACTCTGCAGCGCCGGCTAGCTGTACAAAGCAACAAGATGTCTCCTCTATAGGGTCTTGACAAAGTAAAAACTCAGTCTCATTTCTAATATGTGTAATGGTGGTCATTGCTGGATATAAACTGCCCCACCTGTGGGAAAGAAGGGGAAGTGTGAGGCAATTAGAAAAGATAGTACGACACATTATTTTGTCAGTAATTAAAGAAACTGGAACAAAGTAACGTATGTTACAAAAATTGTGCCCCCGTCTGGATCTTAGGAACGAGAAAGACGTATTTATTGCCAGACAAAGCTCGCAATTCTAATCATAGGAACTAGAAAATATCGGCAAGGTTTTCAACAGTTTTGTTCGCAGACGGCACGGTGTGAACTCTTCGCCAGTAGCAATGAAATGACGCATTTTTACAAATACAGTATAAGACAAGAGTAACCAGACAAAATACCGCTTTCCTGCCATGACCGTTAATTCTGTTAAGGGAGCGGTCACATATTAAGTCATCACTCGAGGGGAGGGGGCTTGGAAAGATGACGATTTGTGACAGGGGGAGGGGGTTACACTCATCATGACGTCATCTAGTGGTTTTATTGGAATATCTCCACCACATTACATGTCACTGTATCTTGCTTTCTTACTATACTTCAAGTTTATTGTTAAATTTGTCAGGTTTTGCACCCCAGATTGCCGATTCAGTGGCGACTGACCACAGTGTTGTAACTTAATATTACAAGAGCAACGCGGAGAGTTGAAATACGCTCGAGACTGCTCCGCAAAGGGAGTGGCTCCCAGGATGTTTTAGTATCATAAAATACCATTAGATGGCGAAAAGTACGTCGAACCCGTTCGACATTGGGAAGGCGTAATCTCTAATAAAAAATATTTGACACATTTCATGAAAATCCGCTAAGGGCCTCCAAAGAGGCAAACGTAGAAATTAATATTGTCAATAGGGGCACAGCGGTAGTCAAAGTCGTCCAAAAAGCCGGCGGTTAATCATTGCCACATTTGCAGAAAAACACCTTAAAAAATCACAAATATTCTGCAAAGGAATCAGGAGCTACAGCCATGATCTAAAAAATACGAAATCACCACTAGGGGACGCCACAGTTGTCAGACTCATCCGACAATCAACGTCAGTCATAGTCTTCTCACCCGGAACACAACAGCTCTGAGTTTAAAAATGATCCTTTGAGCAGTTTGGCCGATACGAGGCGGACGCCAAAAACGAACTCAAAATAATAACAATAGCTACTAGGCAGCACAGAATATGTTGAATCCACCGGAAAATAAAAAGGCATTGTTGTCTCCTTAATAGAAAAATATTTGCCAAATTTCACAAAAATACATCCATTAATTTTTAAGTTAAAAATAAAAAGCAAACGTAAAAAATAAATTATCACTAGGGGTACAGCTGTAGTTTAGCAAACGTAAAAAATAAAATTATCACTAGGGGTACAGCTGTAGTTGGACTGGTCTGAAACTTGTCGACATGTTTTAACTACTTAAAAGGAGATAAAGCATGGACGCAAAAAATAAAATTGCAACCAGGGGGCGCCAGAGCATTGAAACACGTCCGAAAATCAAGTCATTTACCGTCTTCTCATCAGGAACAAACCTGCCAATGTTCATGATAATCATCCTAAGATTGGTTTGGCAGACAGAAAGGCAGACGAAAAAAACGTACTAAAAATAAAATATGGTCACCATGTGGCGTAAAATACGTCAAGTCCGTCTGAAAATTAGAAGACGTTGCCAAATTTCACGAAGATCCATCAAGGAATTTTAAAGATACAGAGGTAAACAAAAAAAAACTGAAATTGCCACTAGGGGATCGGCCCGAAATTCGTCGTCGTCTGTCGCCAGCTCCATAGAAACACATCTCATTAAGATCCTGCAAGGACGCCCGGACAGGGATCACGGCAATATGCACCCACATATAAATATGTGGGCCATAAAAGGCCACCCTTATTAAAATATTTTGTTTTCCCAGCCCTATCCTACAACTGTGACGTAGTAAGGTATGGAAACATTCATTAAATTTGATAGTTGAAATGCGTACGTTATTTCAATGCTGAATACGACAGCGGCAAATACAACTTACGATTATAAAGAGACATTGTCAGTAGAATCAAAGACGGAATCTCTAACGAACTGTCGGTCCTTCCAACAGCAGGGGGCGGGAGGTTGGCAGTGATGATGTAATTAAATAGTGGGCGGGTTTTTTATATCATGATGACGGGTAATGGCAGAGTGGGAGGAGAGGGCAGTAAAAAGTGCCAAATTTGGGATGACGTAATATGTGGACGCTCCCATAGAAGAATTACCGGAGGTGAAAATGTACATCGCCACATACTAATTATCACGTTTATGTGTTATTTTTTATTACGTCTTACCAGAAGATCTTGCCCAGCACTTTGTACTCTAACGACGACTGAGAAACTTCTGAGGACAACCGTAAGTCGTGAGTTGGTCGCATGCAGACTGTTCCGTAGCCGTAGATGTAGGTGGAAAAATCCACTTTCTGGGATAATCTGAAGTGTTGATACACATTTCATATAGCGTCCAGTTTGCGAAAAATAAAATGTTGTTGTTGTCATTGTTCAGGAAATAATATTTTCTCACACACATGCATGTGTTTCAAGGCATGACCCAAGTGCATTGTAACACATGTTTATGGACTCTGTGAGGAGCAATTCCTCAGACTTAGTGTATCCCTATCTGTTTCCTTTAGACGTACACATTTTCATAGCCGAAGTGACACATTCCCGAACGTTAGTTAGGACACATTTATGTGCCTAAGGAACGTCCTAAGGAGGGCTCGACCGCTAAAGATCTTCAACGAAAAAAGTACAGTTCGAAAGAACGCAATCATTTACTATATCCATATGGATGGATGTATGTCTTATAAAACAAATCGTTTTATGAATGCCCATAAGATACAATAAGTCTTCTTGAATAGTACGGAATGAATCAGCAATACAAGAAGGAAGGCTATGACCGTTTAAAAATAGGCTAGATCCTTTAAACATCTTCGATAAGCGTTCTTGTTAAAGCATGTCACTGACGCTTTCCGTGTTACCCTCCTTATAAACAGCCAAAGAGGCATTCAAAACCGCGGAGAAATTTTTATTTTTCATTTCAATAGGCTCATATGCGGCGCACCACGAACCTGCAAGACCAGTAACTTAAAAGGTTGATAGAAAATTCGAAAGATGTGTAGTCACAAATTGCCTAACAAGATGCAAAGCTCAGCCTGTTAAAGCTATGCTACTGTGGCTGAGGAACACGGCGACAAAATTTCCAAGTGATACCCAGCTTTCCTTACTTGCTATACATGTAGGACGTGGAACATAGATTCCGGCGCAGTTTTGGAATTCGAGATTTTTTCAGTAATATGTGATGACCAGCAAGACTGACGGTGTAAAATAACACATAAATAAGTCGCCTTGTCTACAAGGTGAAGATGGTCATCGAAAAAGAGAAATAGTTTTAATACGTTGGCTGCATGTGTGAATGTGCCTATGGGCCAGAGGCCATCGACACAAAAAACTTAAGAATTGAGAAACGAGTTTTTTTTAAAAAAGGAAAGAGTTCGACGAATTTAAGTATAATCAACGCGATAATTTTTGTTGCAGTACAATATCCTCAGATTATTTATTATTATAATTAAGAAGACTTGTAACTTCATAAAAGTATACTAAGGTATGCTGCTGCTTATGCTACTTACCCAACTTTATACTTCATGTTAGTTCCTAGCTGAAATAAGAAAATCTCCTTCCCGTCGATTTCACGAGTTTGATCGGCCCAACTTATGGTGAAGTCAAGGTCTAACTGTTGAAAGAAACAATAATCTGAGTTCAGATTATTCTTAATTACTTGTCCGCGAGAGGATGGCCAGCCACTCAGCGGCAAGGTGGGCGTCAGCTGTCTTCCGTCAAATTTGGCTCAAATGTAGCCATAAGGGACCTATAATCGGTGGTAAATTATTTCTTAAAATATTGCGTTCTACTCGAGTTGTAAGCTACAATAACCTCTTTTACGGCGCTGAAGCCTTTTTTCACACCCCAAAATTGTAGAACTGTAACACCAATGGATTATTATTCAAAAATCTTGCAAATAAATTGTCCGCTCGTGAAATAGTGTGGTAAATATGACATCATTAGCCAATACACTTGTAATTTGTTTTCACGCCTGTATCTGTGACTGGAACAAAAACAGAATCCAACTGCTGCTCCATAACCGGATAACATCCTCCGCCTCGTCAAACAGTCCACAGAGGACGATGATAAATTTCACATCGTCTTCCACGTCACTTTTTCACTTTCAAGCTTCTCAAATATCATCCAACAGCCTTTATATATTTACTTAGGACACAGATTCAAGCAATAGCTATGTTTTAGTTATGATTCTTCTGAACTTCAGATCCATACTCACGTAACAGGTACCATTCCCTTATGTTCAGCAGTCAGGGTACAGTACGGTCTGATATAACTTGCTCGTATTTTGAGAATCAGTTTGATGCCTGTTATTCAGATGAGAAAACTGGTTCTCAAAATTCGGTTACGTTGTATCAGGCCATTATCGTAGGAAACTGTTTCGTTGTATTGCGTTGTGCCAGTCGATGTTAAGTCAAATCCATTGACAAATTTAAATAGTTCTAAAACTCATCGTATAATTTTAGATGTATCCAAATTCATTGTTGCCGTCGAATTTTTCCTTACCTTAGTTTTGAAATCCACTTGGGCTCGCGAAAGAACAGACCAAAAGTCGTACACAGGGTCCACAGCTGTCGTGTTGATTTGTGTGTATTGGTGATCCATCATCAAGCTGCCGTCTGATTGCCGAGTGAAAGCTGAAAATGTCACCCACCACTTCCTCATGAATACCACAGGTTATCCTGGTTCTATAACAGGCGACTTTCCATATTGACGCTCTCTAGAGTAATGAGAGCACGAAAGTGACTTCCATTGATCACGACTCAGATTTGGTGGACAGAAACTCAACTACTACTTAATGATTAATTAATTAAGAAGCAGAGGAATCAATTCCATTGTCATTCCCTCCTATTATTTGACTAGTTCCAGTTCATTTATTATATTTTAATTGTTTGACACCTGCTGGTATCGAAATTATGGAACATGATGTCCTTGTTGTTCATCCATTGGTATTTCAAAATGTTTACCTTTTTCGTAAGACAACAGTACATCCCACCGAACAGTAGTGGAAAATTCCCGGCAATAGCAGCAATGGTGTTAAAACGCTGATTATACCATTAGGTGGAACTACCTCCCGTCCGCATTACATGTGATCTGTAGGTGGCGCTGAACGCCTGTCCACCAAAGACCCGGTCGCCGTCTGGCGGGTAAGTGAATTTCAATATGGCGCGGCTATTTCGAAAGTCAGCTGTTGCACCTAATGCTGATCTGCATCGAGGGATTGATAGGGACAATTATTGTAAAACCATGGTGAGATTTAATTTGTGAGAGCCATTCAAATCGTTTCTCAACATAGTTACCCATGTAGTTAGATATCAGAAATCGTCAGGATTAATCCAAAAACAGAAAGTCAATTTGCAAACAGGTGTACTTACTCATGTTCAAAATGCCCTCTTCGAATATGTCGAATTCAAATTTGGACTGAACTGCTTCGAATTCTATGTTTGCATTGATGTACTGCGCGAAGTCATAGTTCAGATGCATCATGACGTCTTTCTTAAGAACGTCATCAAATATCATCACTGGTATGTCGATTTTGCCTTTAGAGCTACTGATCATAACTTCAACCTTCTCACTCTTGTCACCCTTTGTGTGAACTTTGAACTTCCGCTTGAGTTTGATGACGCCATTTATCTAAATTGAAGTGTACTGATGTTTCATTTATCAAGGTGATAACAATGGCGAATGTGCAATTAAGAAATAACGACCATTTCCAGTATTTAGAACTTCAAGGGAAATGTTGTCGAAGAAACTTTCTGAAGCCTTACAGAAATGATTAATTTAGTTCTAAGACCCCCACTGGACGTACCTCTCTGGGTATGTGGCTCCCTGACACTTAACGTGTAACGCAGGGCAGAGTTCAGTAACGCTATGACCTGGCTAAAAAGGAAGACTTTGCCTTGTACTTTCAGTGAGAACACGTAATTTTGGCTAAATTTTCTCGCCGCGAGACAGCCATGTAATCTGCGTTATCATGTGACGTAGACAAGCTATGTCAGCGTGCGCTCATATTTCACAAATTTTCCGTAGTATCGTCATGTTTACACCGCTAACTGCCCAAGATTTTGCAGTCCCTTTTTTGAACTTCTCCGTAATTTTCTTATTGATCGTTATAATTGGGCTTTAATTGATACAACCTACACTTCTTACCTCGACTTTGAATTCCTTGATGTCTTGCTTTTTGATTACCAACTTCCTAAAAAACATAACATGAAAAGATGACGTTTTTCACCTCATTCATATGTGTACTTTTCAAAAGTTTCTGAAAATTTTCTTACGAATTTAATGAAAAATTACGTTAACATAGTCACTATTGATGAAAAATATTGTCTAATGCATTTTTTAAATGTTAAAAGAGACTTGATGAACCATTAAACAAATTAAACGAGCAAGTTACTTCTCCATATCAATAAAATCACTTTCTAGTGGAAGAATATAAAACTGTAATTTTAATTACAAATACCTGGACCGTTTTCATGTTTATACCCAATAAATGATGATTTTACTTTTTCAACAGGATCATTCTTAACAGTATAGGAAGGGTGATGTTACCTTGGTAACAAAAGGAATGATAAAGTAGGAACTAAGAGACAGGTGGTAGGAAGAGGTAGGTCAAACATAGACCTCAATTGTCGATTAATTTTCGTCAACTTTAGCCAAAGATTTTAAACCCATATCACAAAGAGAGCACACCGAAAGGGTCATAAAAAGGTGACTGTTATTTCAACAGATGAATTAAACTTCGCCAAAGTGCCCCATCGAAACTTCCCCCTGCAATTTCTTCCTCTAGCCTCCTACGACACTTTTCACATTGAAGTAAAAATTTATTTTACAATCATCAGTAATACTTTTGAAACAATTTGTGAGCAATACCGGGCACAAATTTCTTGAATTTCATGTTCATTAAGACATGCAATAGGCCAACAGTTCAATATTAGTGAACATTTATCAAATCATTCAATTTTTGATTTGCATCCTTAAATTGCTCATTTTTGGTTAATTGCAATGTTGCAATGTCTCAATCGTTAACACAGGTGTGAAAACTTGCTTGACAAGTTGATTTTTTATTTAAATAATGAAGTATTGGCATTGTTAATACAAGCGGTGTCGTTCATAGGAAATTAATGTGACAGTTTGATATTTTCAATGTACTATGTTTGTCCTGTGTTCTATTTGTGTTCGTGTGTTTTGCTTTATTTAAAAAAAGTATGAAAAAGAGCTTCTCTATTTTGCCCTTCTTTGAACCGTGGTTGGATGTTTATGAAGCACACCTGTAATTGTGGCCCAGTGAGCTACCATTACACCCTAGGTACTTCGCTTCTGCAATGTTTCTGTGTTATTACGTAACCATTTTGGTCTTTTCACTTGTTCATAGTCGTTGTTTTGAGTGATCGGCCAATCAGTTTGGAAATATGTACGTCATTGTTTTGAGTTGAAGGTTTTACTTTGGTGTATTTGTTCAGTCTTCACCTGTCCAGTGGTGTCGGAAAAGTTTGTGTCCGTCTCAGTGTCAATCAGTTTACATCAGGTACGTGTGATACAAAATGTTATTTATATTTTGTGTACAGTAACTATCGTGTGTCATTGATCGTATCCTCGATGCGTTCCTTAATTTGTGGTTACCTATTTGTGTACATGATTGTCTAGATAATTGATAAGTATTAAACCTATTGTAAGACCGTAGACTGTGATATTGTATTGTAATAATTGTATTATATTGTTTGTGTACTGTAATGATTTATTTGTAGGGTGTTTATTTTCTTTATCTACAATAAAGCTGTTTTGGTAATTCTGGCTTGTTTGAGGGCTACCTGAAATCGCTGCCGATTTCTCAGTCGCTACTCAGCAATGCACAAGAGAAACAGTGGTTTGCTATCTTGAAGAGTGCATCTATAGCCAGACAAGTGGCCTTTTCTCATTCCCAACAAGTTCACAAATGCAAGACAACCAGATTCACTGAACCGACGTGCAACGCTTACCTCAAAACTGCCCCTGAGCCTGGCCTACCTCTAGAATTTAACTTTTGGGACACCAAATACATCAAATCCATACAAAAATGGAGGAACATTGCCATTTTCTTAATAGATTCATTATTTGCCCAATCGCACGAAAACGTATTGGTAAATTCTGAAGCTACAGAACCAAGCGTAAAAAGCTAAAATTGTTATTAGGAAGCACAGCAATTGTCGGATTGGTTAGAAACTCGTTGTAACCCCTTGTCAACTCCATTGGAACACATCCGCCAATTTTCTTGTAAAACCGGGTTAAGGAGATACAGCAGTAGACACAAAAACGCCACTAGGGGCGCCAGGGTAGTCACACCAGTTGGAAAATCCACAGTAGCCGCGGTATTCTCTTCAGAAACACATCCGCGAATTTTCACTATGATCGTTTGAGCATTTTGGGCGACAGAGAGGAGAGCACCAAACTCGAAACTTTTTAAAATGCCCACTAGGTGGCGCAGAATGTGTCAAATCTGTCTGAAAATAGGAAGCCATTTTGTCTCACTAATAAAAACCTGTTTGCCAAATTTATGAAAGTCCATCAATGAACTCCGAAGAACCACAGAAAAACGTAAAAATAAAAATTGTCTCTAAGAGGCCACAAGCCATCGGATTGATTTGAAATTCGTCATCTGTTGTCAGCTAAAAAAAAACAACTGCCAAATTTTCAAAAAACAAAATCC
The DNA here is from genome assembly GCA_002633005.1 of Phoronis australis. Classification (NCBI taxonomy): domain Eukaryota; kingdom Metazoa; phylum Phoronida; family Phoronidae; genus Phoronis; species Phoronis australis. The sequence goes on along the minus strand of NMRA01000499.1, from coordinate 82,720 downwards.
CCACTAGGGAGCTCCACAGCAGTCAAACCCGTCGGAAAAATGAACGTCACCTGCGGTCTCTTCATCAGAGACACACCTGCTAATTTCCCTAATGATCCTTCAAGAGGTTTGGCAGATAACAAGGCGGACGCCAAAGCAGACTCGAAAATTTAAAAAAAATAGCCACTAGGAGGCGCAGAATCGTTAATGCCGTCCCAAAATACAAAGGTATCGTCGTCTCCTTAATATAAAAACATTTACTAAATTTTATGAAATTCCGACGATGCAGAGGCAACCGTAAAAGAAATAAAATTGTCACAGCGGTAGTTCAATGGATCTTCCCGAAATTCGTGGTCGTCTGGGTTTCGTTTCATGAAAGTCTCAAGTTTGATTGTTGGCATGACATCAACATCATTGTTCAACAAGCGCAACGTGACACGCGATGGAATGACAGCATTGTTTTGCGTGTCTAAAATAGTTTCATGAAACGGGAGCCCTGTTTTCAGCTTCATTAAGGTCCCGAAGCAGTACGCCGGACGCTCGGACAGAGATAACGGAAATATGCACTGGCATACAAATATTCGTGTGCTTAAATTGTGAATCAAAATTTGAAACAGCGTTACCATACCCGTGGTCAATATTGCGATTCGTTGACTCCAAAATACTGGTTTACAACTCCATAATCTGCCCAAATCATCAAATAAAAATCATTTACGGTAAAGGTGTAGTCTAAATTGTGTGTAGAACGAAGCAATACGAGCGCATTTGATAAAGAATACTCACGTGGATGTATCGCCCTCAAGTGTAGCGTAGCATTCCTTGCAGTAAAGGTCCCACCAGTTGTTGCTGCTGTTCTTCGGAGAGTACTGCGACTGTTGCGACTGGTCGTAAAACTTAACCTGCTTCTCAGAAGTGTCTATTCGTGCACTCATATCAACTTTTTTTGAGTTGCTATCCCAGTTGGAGGTTAGTGAAAGATGATGACCTGGCTCAAAAATTGACTGGGTTAGCGTCCCTTGGGTGAATTTCGAAATAAGCTGGTCGTTAGTCATCACTGACCGGCGGACGCGATGTCTGTGCTCTTCCTTCTCCGCATCAGGGACTCCTGTCCAATCTCCTCTCTTGTGGTGGACGGTGTATTCCAGGTCTTCGAAGTTGTCAGAGAATCTAAAAATATTGGTTGTATCTTGTCAAGTTTAAATGGAGAGTAATTAGCTCAACATGTCTTTAACTCAGCGGTATTATTTTGTGAAAAGAATCCTACGTTGTCACGCACACCGGGCGCAATTGGGCAACTCGACCGTTTCGGTAACTGTAATGACTACGCCGCCTGTGCCAACAAAGGAAAGAAAAACACTTTTTATGCAACACCCATTGAAATTTGGATTATGAATATTGCACGTCTTTAATTTATGTATCCACAGTAACTCGGCTGCACTACTTTTATGACTCGTGTCAAGAATTCTACGGTGGCACTTGGCTTACAACAAAATCCATCTGCTGAGTCTGATTTTGTAAACATTTCACCGTTTTTCTGTTCTTATGTTGATGTGCGTAATACATTATACAACATCTCATATATTGATGTTTAAAACACCTGTAAACAGTAAGCGTTTGCCTGAAGTACGTAGCTGTCTTGCTTCACGTATTCATCATTTGGTCGGTACTTAGCAAATGTCACCCTTGCCTGTAATTCTATACAGATAGACTAACACTTACCCGGCTGGTACAGTAAAAATGAACAGGTGATCCGTGCTGAACCAGATTGCCTTGACTTTTTGGTAAATTCCGTCTATTTCTGTTCCATCCACCATGGATTTGCAATTGTTCCACGTCTTCCTTGAACGGACGATCATTCCAGGTAACCAAACCTGTCTGATGTCGTAGTGACCTCCCAGCATTCCATGAGAGTTGTTGTATTCTGGGTCCATATACACTCGAATTCCATTGCGTACACATTTTATATCCTGAAATGTATTATAAAAACGTCTCGTTACTCAAGGGTGGCAATTCGGCGAACCCCCACTGTGACAATAAGCAGTAGACACTACGTGTTTTGCACCATGTTAAAACACGAGCTACAAGAACTTATTCCGTAGAGCTATTAATTTGCACAAAGGAAGTGTTAAGACTTTTAAACTGTCATTGGTGGCACCAGTCTGGTACGGAGAAACTAACTCGTTCCTACGTGTTACGTTGCTCGTGGCAACGAGATACTTACTCGTTCCCACGACTTAGTATCTCATTCTAACTAGAATTTTCTTTAATGTGATTTTGGGGTCCCCGTAGTAGATACGAGTAAGTAACTCGTTTCCGCTTGCAGTTTTTTGTTTCGTATCACTTCGTAGGCTCCATAGTCTTAATAAATTCCGTCATCATTACATCTTTTTAAAAAAATCTTGGCTGGAGCAGATTCCGTAAAGTCAGAATTGGGAAAATCTCAAGCTTGGAATATGGAAGTGACTACACGGTTATCGGTGAGCAATGATGAAGAGGTCTAAAGCAAGCTCTCGGTTAAGAAACTTGTCGATTTTGATAAAACGTTGAGGCCTGTCATGTTTCCATTTCATCCGAGAAACCAATATTGCTCCGAAACGAGTAATTGCCTTCATATTCTAAAAAGTTTGGTGGACACATATTTTCAGTTATTCTGTGGAAAATTAATGAAACTGGACTCTAGACCATTGATTTTTCTCTTGGTTACAATTATATTCGTATATGCATAAAACAGATGGAATGTTGCAACGAGATTCCCTCCNGGGCTCGGGGGATCGTACGATCCCCCCCTATTTGGCGAAATGGGCAAAAAGGTCCGCCTCAGAGAAACAAAAAGTCCGAAAAAAGTAGAAAACAAGCACACAGTAACACAGATCCTGGTTTAAATAAGTTGCCTGTAAACACGCTCAACGATAAACATCGTCGAATCGTCGTAAATAGACGTGCAGAAGCAAAGCAACTGACAAGGAAACTGTTTTGACGACTGTTCATGTTCAAGTTTGAATGATGCAATAACGTGTAACATATACTCATTCAGGATAAAAAAATTCAATTATACAATGGGGGCCCTTTCCAAGAAAATTAACTTAGCTTAGACAAATCTTAAATTTAAGCCAATTTTAAGATAAAACATCAATTCCGTCGTTTCTAAGGAAGTGATCTTGAGTTTGATTTTACTTTTTGACTTAAAGTTTTGAAATAAGTTTTGTCTTAAGTTTTTTACTTAAGTTTTGTCTTAAGTTTTTGACTTAAATTTTGTCCTAAGTTCGACTAACTTACTGGATGTGGAAGTTTCAAAATTTGAAAGTTGAGACAAATCTTACACTTAAGTCAGAAATTGGAGCGGGCCCTGGTCTCCAACGGGTTTCCGGTAAGAAAGAACAATTAAAAAAAACTAATAAGCAAGATGGTATAAAAGAATTTATGTGTACAATTAAACGTTTTCTCCTCAAAATTTACTTTTATTTTTCGAAAATCCATTTTTTGTCCAAAACATTACTTTTCTACAAAAAAACTCAATTCATTTTGTAATGCAAAGCATCAATTACCATGATCACGTCGTGTTTTTCAACGTTGTCGTCAAGATCAATCAATCCGGCCACTTTACCAGACTTCTTCATGTGAAATACTTCTCCACTTCGCTCATGCTTCACAGAATTTACATAGTTGAAGTACAGATTTTTATTCGAATTGGCGACACTGAACGCTACCACTAAACTCAACAGAACGAGTGGCAGCAACATCGTTGTGGTGCGTTCTTCTTGACGCTAGAAGTAAACTAGCGATCTCACGAAATCGTCATATGAAGGTGCCCACCGAGTGTTGCTTTTTGGATGTGAGCCTGTAAGCAACCTATTCAGTTACCAGCTGTGAAGCTTTTGTGGTCGGTTTCATATTCACCTAATTCCTTTGTCCGTACAAAAATACATTACGGCCAGCCAGTCAGGCAAACAACGAACATGCATCATTATTGTTTGATTTTGTATACTAACCTCTATTGTGCCTATTGTGAACATTTTTGCACAGTACCCTATTGGGTAACATTAGGCATACCTTTGTACCTTTGAATGCCAATAAAAAACCAAATTATCCCAACTGGTGAAGGGACTATTTTCAGTCTCCAGTCAACTAAGCGTAGATGCTCATTTCAATTTGCAGTGTTTTTTAAAACACTTAAAAGTTCTTATGTGTAAATTTACCACTTCACTCCGCTATTATAGCACGAGACACGGGTATCAAGAGTAAGTATGTCGCGGGCTGTTTGAATTTTAAATATTTGAAACGTATAAAGCGAACGGGTGTTTTGAGAGTACCATAATCAGAGCTGGAGCTTGAAACAGTATATCACAAAATTTTGAGAATATGGCTTGGTTTCCAACTGTGGAATGGCCGCCTATCGTTCTTATAAATTCCAAATTGCAAGTACGCCATAGGAAGTACAGTCAGGACAGCGTCTTAGAACTCCCAATAACAGACATAACTTGTGTCTAAATACTCTACACCCCAGATTAATGTTAAATATGTGTACAAATAGCACAATTCTCTGGTCCCCGGGTCATCGGTGGACTTTATCTACCCCGAGTAACAGTGGCGGATTTGGAGGGGGGGCAAGGGAGCCACGGCCCCCCTAAAATTATCCCAGATTCCATTAGGCATTTCGGGGGTGCAAATGTCTGACCGGCAAAATTCTGGTTAATATTCTGCCCTGGACCCTCTAACTCAAAATCCTGGATCCGCCATTGAGTAATATACATGATAGAAGTGCAGTTCACTTTTACAATCCTGGCATAACAGCATGGGCGACCTCTCTCGGACTGTTGATAAAAGCAGCATTTGGCTTCACACCAATTCCATAAACGGAAATTTTCGTGGAATATTATTCAGTGAGAAAATGAGTTATTCATGATGGACAATGGAATTAGTAATGCGAACGGTATTCATGATGGACAATGGAATTAGTAATGCGAACGGTATTCATGATGGACAATGGAATTAGTAATGCGAACGGTATTCATGATGGACAATGGAATTAGTAATGCGAACGGTATTCATGATGGACAATGGAATTTGTAATGCGAACAGTATTTTTTGAAGCTCAGATTCGGATGGTGGATACGCGCATATCGGCAATATTCTTTTTCATTCGCATATTGTTCATATTTGGATGTATTCTTCATTCTCGTAACTGGTTTTCTATCAATAAACTCGTACAAAACGATAATGGAATTCATGAAAATCTTTTATTTAGGAGACAGTCCTTTACGAAACGAAAGCACTCTTGAGCAATACTTGCAAAACGTGGGTAAAACCACACAACGAAAGTTCGAGGTGGTCCAAAAGTCGCCCTACTGTATAGTCCGTAATAATATTAAATTTGTGTTTTACACCATTTTTTCAGGTGGTGTAGATAGCACAGCTGGAAGATTCATTCAACCCTGAATTGCATCAACATAAAGGTTTTGAAGAAAAGTTATTTTTATTTTAAGCATTTTACGGACAATACTGAGCAAGCCCTAATGCTAATGTTAAGTGCTCACAAATTTTTGTTTCTCGACAAGTTGTGCATTAATTTCCGCCGTTCAACCACTATATATAATTAATTTTGAGTAAGGGATTTCAATTTGTACTGAAAATTTTAAGTAGATGCCTAGATGGTTACGTGGGTGAACATTAGTCTGATGTCTTATCCATGCATTGCATTGGTTATGCGGTTAGCTGCTGGATTGTAATTGGTCTAGTATATTGTTCTTAAACCATAGTCACAAGCGACCGCGGAGAGGAGCCGAGATCGTTCTCTGACCAGGCTACCCAAAATGTGTTCAGGAGAACGGAGGCAATGGAAATTACTTTTTAGATAGAGAAGTTTCTTGTTTTCATAACTCGAAACGAAGCTTTGTAAAAACGAATAAGGGTTTGCCACGTGACAGGTGTCTCTTTGGCAACGCACGGAAATGTAATATAATTGTTATTTTCATCGTATTTCTTCGGATAAAATGGTCATAACTGAACTTTTTACAAAGAATTTAATTTCAGAAGCCAAACAGTTAAAAATCATCAAGTTTAGTCTATTGACGATTTCGAATGCATGTTTATCCATTTTACAATTTCCTGCTTTGGTGTACAGTAATTTCCCACACCAATGAATGTTTTAATATTTAACAGGTGAATAAAATGATGTCTAAAATGCTATTATTCTTATTAATCTCAGTCTTCTCATCGAAGGAGATGTGAACGCTGCATTCACAGCATTACGGGCTAGATCTGATGGAGATTTTGGAGATCATTATGTCTTCATTAGCTCAAGCAATGAAATTCAGTTAGTGAGGCCTCTGTGAATTAATCTCACGTTAGTATCCCCAAGAAATAGATTCGCCACAATCTGCTTAGAACATGCTCATTCTATACAATATTCATCATTTCCCGTACGACGTTTTAATGTATATGTATTAGTAGAGCTTGAGAAACGTTTTTTTTTTGCCGCTAAATCGGAACGTTGTCTTTTCTTTTAAGGAACTGAAACTGTTTTTCAATAGCCTCAAACCATACTGGCATATGCATTAAGGGTTAAACTTCTTCCCTCCACTGTGACCATTTGCCACTACTTCGCAGCACGCCGTATTCAAACGATCAAGCGGCGAATTTTAAATTTTTTAGGCATACAAATGCTTCTTGCCATTTCTATAAACCCGTTTCCAAACAACACACTTTTAAACCAATCGTATCGGACTTACCTTGAAAGCCAGAACGATGAACATGAATTTTTCACGGCATACCGCTTTCACTGCCCTAAAACTCAGAATGAAATTGGCGAAGTCACCAAAACGATATCGCTGGCCGCGTGGGTGAACCTTACGCAGGTAAATTACGCGCGAAAGTTGATTCTTGTTAGAGGCGCAAAGCAATTATTTGCGGTGTAAAGTAATCATTTACGGCGTAAAGTAACTTACTTTACGGCCTAAAGTAATTATTTGAGGCGTTAAAAGTTACTTTACGCCACATATACTAACTGAAGGCCGTAAAAAGTTAATTTACACCGCAAAAATTAATTTATACCGCACACATTTACTTTATGACGCAAACAATTTCTTTACGCTGCATATAATTACCTTACGACCCAAACAAGAATTAACTTACGCACGTAAGTTACATACGTAACGTTCACCTATTTGGCAAACAATTAAACAAAAATCTGTCAAACGCAAGCGCTATGGTACTTTTGAGACACGTAAGCTCTGTTTGTTGTAGCCTTAATTGATCACTGTACCGCGAGACGTCATCGTAGTGGCATACATATTCTTAGTTCGAAATGATTTATGACGTATTTTGAATACATTGGACGGGAGATGCATTTGAAACGATTGCCAAGATATCAGTGCCTAACTTCCGAGTAGGACTGTCTAAGTATTTAAATTTATTCAAAAATATTAAAAACCCGCCAAATACTTTGCAAAAGCTTAATAATATACAATATGTAGCAATGTACATGATAACGTCACACGGAAATAGACGAACTTCGTATTGAATGAGCATGGTTCAGAAGGTTATTTTTCGAGTTTTCGCGCTCCATGCCTCTTACTGTAAAAGCGTTCTTCATTAGAATTACAATTGTCTCAAATTACTAACTCGAAACCGCAAAGTCAAATAACAACACTTCGTTTTATTCCATACGCGTTGAATCAGTCCAGTAATACGGCCATATAATAATGCTTTCCGTATTCACCTCCCGCACTACTTCAACGGTGACCTCTGACATGGAAAGTTCAAAAGGTTGGTCAATGTCAACTCGACGTCGTTAGCCGGTTCGATCATCAACCTTTCCGAAAATAGTTTAAACTAATACAATTCAAGGTACCTAAACTACACTGTCAACGGACTCATAAACACGGGCACGGACGCATGAACACGACTCACGGACCTGCAAACACCGTCCACTGACTCACAAACACGGGAACGGACTCACAAAACACGATCCACGCACCCAAATACACGGGACACGGACTCATATTCACGAGGAAACACGGTTAACGGACCGCAGAACACGGGTCACGGACTCATCGGCTTCCTTGGTCAGCTGACATTTTCATTTTGTCCGTAAACCGAGTGTTTGGCGGTCCATTAACCGTGTTTCCTCGTGAATATGAGTCCGTGTCCCGTGTATTTGGGTGCGTGGATCGTGTTTTGTGAGTCCGTTCACGTGTTTGTGAGTCAGTGGACGGTGTTTGCAGGTCCGTGAGTCGTGTTTATGAGTCTGTTGACCGTGTAGTTTAGGTACCTTACAATCGTAGCAGTGTAAATAACACTCAACATACAATCAGGCCCTAACCGTGACATCTGGAACCGGACAGTTCTGTCTCAGTTTTGAATTGCTAATTATCATATCGTCTGCAACCGAGGCGCCGATTCCTCGGTAACTACAATATCAAATATTGTTTTTACTTAAATATTTTCAGGAGAGGTTACAAGTTCAATGCGCAGTTACCGTTGTTTTCATCTTTGTTACATCTTTTCAAGTAATAAATCGTTACATTTAAACTGTTTCTTTTACTAGAGAAAACTTGCAACCTAACGCGCAAGTACATACATATAGGATGTGATCCGCCACGTGAACAGTCTTAGTGAAGTATTTAAAAATTGTGCCTGAAAATGAAAGAAACTTAGGAATTCGAAGCGTATGGGATTAATACAAAACGCACCTCGATTGGCGTATCGGTCTCGGTCGATACGCGGAATGTCTCGTGGGATATTACTTCATCTACACCACTCTCGGTACGTTTTGTGCATATCTTTTGTGATTTTTTAGTGTGACAAATCCGCATTTTTAACACAATATTCTATTAATTCCCCAAAAATACTGAAAAAGAAATTAAATGCATTATTTCCGAACAAAAGACGTTTAGGTTCGCCTTAGTATTTTTCCAATAGGTGTCACAACTGGGTCGACTGTACTCAACGTACACAATTTTGTGTACTTGACTATCAGACTCACGAATGCGTTTCTGGCAGCAAGAGCCTTAAAAGACCTTAACTTTTCCTGAATTTTGTCGTGTTAGATGTGAGCAGAAGTTACATTTGCAAAAGGATAAATAATATTACAATGTGATTTTCTAACAACTTAAAAAGAGTATTTTGATGAAAACAGTCTGTAAAATGGATAATACGAAAGCTGTTTTAACATAAAACAACGACGGTAGAATACTTCTCAATTCCAATAGGCAACAATGTCACAATCAGTATCGACAACGAACGTGAAATTTGCTTACACAACAGTCATGTCATACTGCATGTATCAGAGTGGTAGCTCAGCTGTCCTTCCAATCTTTTTGAACTCATGCAGGTTTATAGTGACGTTCATATTTTCAGAAATTAGTTTTGAATTTATATTTTGATTTGAAAAATAAAACTGTTTTTGACTTAATGCAATTTAATTATTTTCAATATCGTCCCTTAGGGGTAAATTTCTTTAAAGTGTCGATGATGTGATATTAAAAACGTAAAGCAAAAACGACCACAGAACTGGTGTTAAAAGCCTGCTATGGTTTACAGTCCACTGCCTATCTAAGATCTGAGGTCACAATAGGATCCGGGTTCAATTACTTTGTAAATAACCAACCTAAACAGGTGTAACAGAGCGACGAAATCAACCTTTGTTGTCATTGGAAACATTCAAACAATAATAAAAACATCGTTGGTGGACCGTGAATTGTTGTATGATATTAACCGAGGAAAAATGTCTCGCCTGTATTATATGTTTGGACGTTTTGTCATGTATGGTCTGAATACAACGGCAAATAGGTCGTTTGAATGGACAGCCTGCTCACTCCTTAATTGTTCGTAAAAAGAGCAAGATAAGTAATGCCTAAATGTTGTCTTAATACTTATGAATCTACGGTCACAAGTAAGACTGCCCAGATAAAATTGCCTGCTAGTGTCTCAAAATGTATGTCGAGGACTACGAGCGGAGGTAGTCGATAATTCGTCGTCAAGATGGGTACTAACTGGGACCCATGTCACAAAGATTCTTTTATTTTCCCCTCACCAGTCGTACTTGCCATTTATAATAGGAACACATCCTAGCTGCAAAATGAAAACAAGAAGGTCTGTTTAAAAAAACACTGATACAAATTTTCTAGTTGTCCCCATTTCATCGCTGGTTAGTCTCTGTACAATTCTTTTCAAACCAAGGCTTAGTTTTAAGGTTTTGCGAGTGATGGCGCTACTGTGTGACAGGCCAGACAACGTTGGATGATTTTAGGCTCGTGTTTAATTCTTGAAATGATTTCCGTATAATACATGGCGGTCTACACATTTGAAGATTTTGCGATGTTATGGAATGGATTTCACGAACGTGTACTCTTCGTCGTAATGTTCTCACCAGTGACTCAAAATGTCACTAGATGCAACATAAATTGTGTGAAATTAAGATGTATCTTTTGTTCTCATTGTCTGAAACGACACGGAGCGCTATGTCTGGAAATCCCGACTCTGACTTGATGAGGTTTTGGAGTGTCATCGGTGTAACCAATTGTTTGCTAAGTAGTAAAACCACATGAGCTGAATGAACTGGGAAAATACAGGCTGTTCATTTTTAGTTTGACGTTAGCGACTTTTTAAAGTCACTAACGTCAAATTATGTTAAAACATAAGCCCATAACCCATTATCAGCACCTGCTTGGGATTTCTGTCAAGCACCTGCCACGTTGTAGATAGCCTAATTGACGTCTTAAGCCCAGGTGCCCTTAGCTTCTGATAGTCACCAATACACTACATTTATGTCTATTTTATAAGACTTAGTATTGGTGACTATCAGAAGCTATGGACACCTGTATTCTTAACCAGCCGACTGATACCGGCTATGATACCTAAAGTACTTAGGATTCACATAATTATGTTGCATTATCTTAGTTTTAAGGAGGCCTGGAACGCGATAAACAGACTAAATTGCAATATTGAAAATGGTTCTCTGCCACTGAAACAGAATTCAACCTGTTTACCAGATATTTTTAAAATTTGTCCGTATATATTTGTAATTTTTGTTGATATCATAGCATTTTCTTTGAGTTTCAAATTTCCGCAAAAAAAACGACCCGTCCCTGCTCGCCGCTTCGTCGATTTTTCTCCCACAAGGCAAAGCACGTCTTCTTATTTGGTATACCAAAACATAACATAAGTAGCACATTTCCCTAATGTGGAAAATGGGACCTTTGACCTCAAGCGACTTCAAGCAACGGACTGTGAGAGCATGCGCGCTTTTATCATAGATGGTAACCGCAGAGTTTTTCCTTCGCGCGTATTTCAATAATCGTGAATTTTGTGATTTTTTTCTGGAAATTTCCTCACGGGGAAACTGAATTACTCTGTACTAGACGTTACGAGATGTTACTTTCGACAGAAATTGTTTAAAAGATATTTTGACGAGCTTTCGCGTTCCATGCCTCTTTAATGAAAGGAACATAAGCAATTTCGCTGTTGAGTTCAAGAATCCATTACTCATCAGTAGATGTGATTATGGGCCTATCCTTGATTTTTGGATCAAATACCCGGGTTACAACTACCGTGCTGCCAGTTGAACATCTCTGGAACGTTATAATGTGCATGAATCAAAGGACCACGATGAACTTATTACTCTCAGGTATATCCTATTCATTATTTGACAATGGCAAAAAACTTTATAAGAGATGAACACATTGACTGGAAATTGTCGTGTTTCCGAGGCAACTTTGCATTGCTTCAGTAGGGTCGCGGAATGCCGACAATTGCATATACTTTTCACTTCAAGCGATAAAGAACGCTGCTAATCGCTCATAAGTAAAATTTCTAACAAAAGGGGGCGCACATTTTATTCCCGAGAGGATTTCGCCTGGTGGGTTTTATTTCCACTACAAGTTACATTGTATGCCCTCGACATCAGCCGCATTGAATGCCAGCATTGACACTTTGATGGCTTAAGGCATTTTGGTTCAAGGTGGCCTAAGTTCTTAAAACGTCTGCTGCATGCTTCATCTACAGTTTTTACTAGACGTACTTAGGAACTGGCGCTTAAATTACATAGATCGTATGAGAAGTGAGAACGAGTGCAAACATTCCCAATCAAATTATTTCAGTCGTCAAAACCTTTAGAAATGCAACGTCGTCCGTTCAGTTTGTGTTCATGGTGTAAATGAATTCATATACTGGTGCAGTAAAATAACTGAATCTCCGTCATTTGGAAAAAGAATCAAGAAGCGACACTTTTAACGGACATCATTGAACATAACCGGTTTTCCAATCTTTCAACTGAATGACCATTATAAGTGTTAGTCTTGTTTTACTGCGACGGGACCGTACCCAAGTCTATTGCGCACAGTTTTCCATATCAATCCGAACCCAAAGGATACTGTCTCAGATCAAGAATTCAATGAGCAAACACTAGGTCTTATGTCGGGTGAAATACTTTTAAAAGTAGTTTCACAGAAATCGATAAACCGAAACCGTAAAATAAATAACGGACTAACCTTAGGGTATCATCAACTGGTCTGGAAATATTTGAGACCTTTTTGTTCAAATTATTCAAGCACTGTAAAATTCAAATCAGAGGTCAAAATTACATTTCCAAATTTTAACTTTCAATATCACCGCAGTGAAAAGACCGATAGCCCTATAAGTTGGCTCAAAATAATTTCATCTTGTTTCTGTAACAGAGTGAAATATCTCAGTAAGAAATTCATGGCAAATTGTACAAATAGAAGTAATTTAAAAACAACCACGTTACGCAAACACCCTAGGTGACGCTAGATGGCGCGTAACTATCATGAGGACCGTTGAATTAACGGGAAAGGAGCGACCAAAGTAGCAAGTACAAAAGAGTGAGCATTCGAACAGTACATCGGTCATAGCATAAACGGTTATATTGAACGGTCGTCCAACATAGCAAACTGCAGTGTACGCAGTTCTAACACAACACGAACCGGGCTATTATAAACATGCTCAAATAGAAAACAACACTAAATGTAATTTTTAGCAGCTGCCAGCAATTAATGTGTATTAATGGGGAAAATGAGCTCATTTGAACGACATTTTTTAAAAGGTAAGTCATTGATGTTTTGTGATATCGAAAGGTTCGAGTTTTTGATGTTTGTCAATTTTCCTAGTGATCCTTATTGGGCGTTAGGCAGACAAAAAGGCGGGCGGCAATAACTAATTCCTACAAAACCAAAAATGCCTACTACCTCCAGCGCATAGTGCTTAATATAAGTCGATTTCAACTTGTTTTGAATTGCAGGATTGTTTGATTTTTTTCTTTCAGCTCGCTCGATTGAGAGACAGGTCAGATTGCAATAATTAATTACAAGGTAACACGTGTACAAATGAAATATTGAATTTCTTCATGTGTTTTAGACCTATGGGTTTTGGCCTGCTACTTTCCTGCTTTACACGTTTTATCACTGAAAATTTACAGATAATGAAATTTGTCTTTAGAAAGGTGAACTCTCATTTGGTCCGCGCTCGAATTCTTCAATCACTGCACTAATTCTTTCTCGAATCTTTGTGCTCGTTCGGTGTGTGAGTGAAAAAATATATATTTATATGGACACGCACTTAATTGCTACAAAAACTGGAATTTGATTACTTTGAAACAGTATATCGTAACCTGACAAACTTTACATGACAAAGTTTATTCTTTGAATTACAGAATGGCCAATTATGAAGAAGTTTTTTCCATCCGTCGTCTTTGACGCAGAAATTCGAGGCGAATGGATTACCATACTAGGATTTGTCACGATATACTGTGACAAAGTAATCAAATCCCAGTCAGTGTAGTGATTAAGTTTGTGTGTCCAGATAAATATTTTTTCGCTCCTTTACAAGCACTCATGTTAGAGCGACCACAAGCAGTCGAAATACAGTTAGTGCGCTGATCGTAGGATTCGAACGCGAACCTCACAAGTGAGACTTCACAGTTCTAACGACAAATAAATTTGATTCTTTCTAAAGCAACGCGTGTGAAAAGCCAGGCAGTGTCTCGCTTAACTCCATAGCACTAAAACATACGAAGAATTTCGATATTACCTTTGTCCATGTGTTGGTCTTGTATTTGTGGATACAAACTGTCCTTTCTGTAGAACAATTCAAAACAATGAGATTTATGGCACTCTGACATAAATCCTATTATTTGGGCAAATACTATTATACAGCCCTTCATCCTTCATATCCAACTCATAGTTTGTTCCTACCAAGTCCGATGGCAGCGCTGTTTGTTCTTTCTCTCCAGCTTCCTGTTGGCCCAGCCTCAAGCAACAGTACATTCACTCGTAAGTTTTCCTAATTAGACAATTTTATACCTGGGAATGGCATCGGTCCATCTCTCATTGGTTGCGACTACCTTTTTCCCCATCCCCTTCCACTCCTTTACCAGGGTCACGGCCCCCACGCGGGTTGTGGCGGTGGACAGGATTGTTCATCCATGAACAACCCTGCCCATGTGGCACATACTGAGCCACAACACCACGTTCCTTACAATATCTCTTTTTATCACTCCGGCTGGTCTGCTCACTCAGCTTGTCCGGAAGCTGCTTTGCAGGTTTTTATAGCCCAGTTGGCTGTTTGGTGTACCCACTTGGTACTTTATATGATATTTGCCCATTTGGCAGTTTGTACCCACTTGGTACTTGTTACTAAATTTGCCGTTTTGCTAGACTCAGTTGGTAGGCAATCGGCCAATACCCATTTGGTATTATGTACCCATTTGGTACAATGCTAACATGTGCCACTTAGTATCCGATACTCAATTACACATTGGGTATCGGAAATCTGTGTGTTATCTCTTGTAATTAAGGAACCCACCTGGTTCATTCTGTGAAATATTTATTTGTAGAGCTGTGACCCGGAAATTCCCAATACAACTTAAAACATATATTATTCTTGTTGTTTTATTTGTCCCCAATAAGTTGAAATATCCTGTTTTGAAGCGTTGTGCACTGGAAATTGTAGGCGTTTTAGGTTTTACAAAGATTAACCTTTATCGCCTGCCTCTTTTATTTGCCGAACGCGCAATAAGGATTATTATGGAAATTGACAGACAATAACATCAACAACTCGACGCTTCCGTTAGCACAAAATGTCAAGGATTTACCAAGTTGTCGTTCCAATGAACACAAGGGATGTTGAGTAGGAAATGTCATTTTTCGAATTAATTCATACTAAGTATTGGCAGTTGTTTATAATTGCTTTAGTGTTGTTTTTTATTTGTGCATCTTTATAGTAGTCCGGTCGTTGTTGTATTAGTACCGCGTCCACTGCTGTATGCTATTTTGGACGACCGTTCAGTATGATCGTTTATGCTCATGGCTCCAAAAGTGTGCTGTTAGAATGCTCACACCTGTGTACTTAGGTCGCTACTTGTCCGTCAATTCAACAGTCTTGTTGATAGTTATTGTCATCCGCGTCATCTAGGGTCTGGCATTGCGTATATTTTTGGTCGAGCCACCATGATGACATCCTCTGCCACTGCATACTTATTTTCCCCGAATCATCTCGGGGAAGCGCTCGTTGTTTCTTTTTGTTTTGCACGTAGCTACTCCCCTGTACTGTACGTTGACCTTATGTGTTTCTTTAGTACCAATCAAACAACATCCTAGATATTTTACTTTTGGGTGTAACCCACCACTCTTGTCGTTTTTTGTGTTCATCTTAAATCACCGGTTCTACCCCTTGTCTACGCCCGTAAAAACAAAACGGCGACGATACGCCCTTTTCTTCAAGTGTTGCTCCCAGGGGGCGCGTTGGTATACTGATGTGCAATTAGGACAACCAACCATTGCATTGATCATCATACTACAATGTATCGTATTTGGATACCCACCCATTGCATTGGTGTACACACAAGGTTTCATATAAAAATGGTGTAGGTAGGTATCATTTTATTGTCTATTCTATGAAATACGTGCACGAACATGTTGTACGGGAGGCTTCACTGCCGCTAACTTATTCCAGTTTAAAGTTTCCAATTTTGGCTTGACTTATGGTAAAATTCCCGAGTGTGGGACAGTCTTTAACATTTGGGACACTGAAATTCAAGCCAACATTGAATTTTCTTCATTCTAAATATTGGTAATGTTGGCATTCATCATATTTCTCAAATATTGGAAATTGTATTTTGTATCCAAAAAGTCTGAGATAAAATCGTCGAAAATAGCAGCTATTGCAAAATTCGCTTTTCTTGTGATTCTTGAATTTAGAGAACGACCAATACTGCGTATTTATAAATTTTGGTATGAGTTCCTGTCTTGACCAAAATCACCAATTTTCGCTGTCCCAAAATGGAGAACTTTTGCAGTAGTTAGCGCTGTGCAGCCTGGATTACAAAACAAAAACAGAATTTGCAAGTATTCCAACAGCATCAGGCCTGCAGCCAGGCGGATGTCCAAAGGATGAAAACCCAACATTCACCGGTATTTGAGATTTGCCAATCGACATATATTGTCGTGTGAGTCATATCAATTTGTTTCTAACTGGTTTAACTGAGTCTGTATCTTAACGAAACGAGTAGAAGTGAAGGAACCGAACAGAGAGAGTGGAGTAGGTGATGAAGGACAGATGATCGATTACGACTTGGGAAACCTGCTGATCGGGTGAGGCTGCTGAAGAGCAAGCAAAAGGTTTATTAATCAAATATATTGCATCCCCTTTTCCCTAGCTGGTTGCAGGCCTGACCACCTCAGTGCATGTCTAGATGGGCTTTGATTTAAAGGCCGGGCATAATCGTATACTTTAAAAAGTGCAAGAACATTTAATAGGTATGCGCATAATAGATACTTCAAAAACACTTACACGAACAAAATCAATCATGTCATATTGGCCCATGCAGTTATAATAGCCAAGAGTTTCAGAAATGATTCATTTCCTTTTAGTAAGAGCCTGTGTTAGTGAAAACTTGACAAAGTTAAAACGTAAGTGAGACACAGTGCGTTTACACGAGAGAAATGGAGATTAAGCTGGATTCATTCTCTTATTAACCCATTCCAATTCCCAATTCAGAACGGCTTGTCGTTGTGTCACATCTTTCGCCTCTTGCGCGAGAACCGTTTTGGATTTCTTCTCTTCTAGGTCTTTCGGATCTCCGACTTCGTACGGCGTGAGAGCAGGTCGGGCCTTTTTGGGACAAACAGTACCTGCCCAGATGTCAGCAGAGTTGACAATTGAGCTCATGATCATGTTTTCTTTGATCTCGTATGCTTTTTTGTTTACCGACTTCATCTTAGACAGCGAAGGAGAGAAGTAGACCTTGATCAGGTCGACCTTTGTGTTGTAGGTCATCATAATCTGAAAAGGATTTTTAAAATATTGTTTGTGCCGTCGGTGTTTTATTTCTAACAAAGTTTGGCCTCCATTTCTTGTTTTGCTCCTCTGCTGGATATAGAACTGATCACGTTCAATTTTTATGAATAAAGGCCTACGACAAAGAAACCGACAATATTGACAAATGGTGAAAATTGATTTTAAATAAAACTAAAATTTATTAAATATAAACAAGAGCAACGCGGAGCGTTGAAATGCGCCCACGAATGCACCGCAAACGGTGTGCTTCTAGGGGTGTTTATTTGAATCATAAAAATGGCCACTAGATGGCGCAAAAAAACGTCAAATCCATCAGAAAACTGGTCCATGGCATAGAAGTTATTCACTAAATTTCACTGAAATCCGTTTAAAAACTTCTGAGAAACCGGGGAAAACAAAAAATGATGTTGCTATGGGCGCAAAAATTAACTGCCACTAGGAGGTGCCACTGACAGTAGATGAAGTTGTCAAAAAATCATCGTCACTAAGAACATATATGCCAATTTTTATAATCATCCTTGGAGTGGTTTGGTTGAACGGACTAAAAACGATAAAAATGACCACTATATGGCGCAAAATATGTCGAATCCATCCGAAAACAGCCACATGTCATCGTTTCAATAAAAAAATATTTACCATATTTCATAAAAACCCGCCAAGCAGCTTCAAAAAAAGAGGAAAACAGACAAAATGAAATCGCCACTAGGGGCACAGTGTTTGTCGTTATCATATAAGTACACTTGCTGAATTTAATAAAAATCCTGCAAAGGGTTTAGGAAATACAGCGATGGGCATAAAAAACAAAACTGCCATTATGAGGCACCAGGTAGTCGGAAAATCATCGTCAGCCGTCCTCTTCACAATAGGAACATGCATACTAATTCCACAATCATCCTTAGAGTGGTTTGGTTGACAGAGGGGTAGACGCCGATAACAGACTCGAAAACAGTAAACATGGTCACCACGTGGCGCAAAAATACCTTGAATCAGTCCGGAAACCGGAAGATAGCGTCACCTCACTAATGCCAAATTTTATGAAAACCCGTAGAGGACCTTTAAAGATACAGAGGTAAAAGTAAAAAAAAAATAAAATTGCCACGTGGGGCACACCGGTAGTCCGATCCGTCTGAAAGTCGTCGACGTCCGTTGTCAACTTCCTACCAATACACTTTCAAAATTTAATAAAGATCCTGTAGAGGTTTTAGGCGATACAGCCATGGGCGCAAAACTAAAAAACTACCTCTAGGAGACGCCACAGTAACCGAAGTAGTCGGAAAATCATTAACAGTCGCCCTCTTCACAGTATGAACATAGACGCCAACTTTCACAAACATCCCTGGAGCGGTTTGGTTGATGCAGAGACCGACAACAAAGAAAATACTCGAAAACAGTAAAAATGACCACTAAGTGGCTTAAAGTACCTCGAATCCATCCAAAAACGAGAGGATAGCGTCATCTCACTAACAAATGCCCAACTGCCAAATTTTATGACAAGAACGAGGAGCGTTGAAATGCGCCCACGAATGCACCACAAACGATGTGCTACTGGGGTTGTTTATTTGCATAATAAAAATGGCCACTAGTTGGCCCAAAATTCGCCAAAACCATCCTAAATATGGAACCTGTCATCATTTTTAATACAGAGCTACTTAAGAAATTTCAAAAAAAAATCTTACTAGGAACTTCAGCGAAACAAAGGAAAACGGAAAAAATGAAATTGACACTAGGGGGCACAGCGTTCGTCGCATCCGTCTGAAAGTCGTCGCCGTCTGTTGTTACCTACACTTATTGAGTTTCATAAAGATTCTGCAGTGAGTTTTCAAGATACAGCTATGGGCGGAAAACAAAACAAAACTGCCACTAGGAGGCGACACAGTAGTCGAAGTAGTCATCAACTGTCCTATTCACACTGAGAACACACACGCCAATTTTCAAAATCATCCTCAGATTGGTTTGATTGATAGATGGAAGAACGCCAAAACAGTCTTGAAAACAGCAAAAATGACCACTTCTAATTCGTCAGAAAACGGAAGGACAGTGTCATTTCACCTATAGATGCCTATATTTCAAATTTTATGATAATCAGTTCAGGGCCTTTGGAGATACAGAGGTAAACGTAAAAAACTAAAATTGCCACTAGGGAGAACACCGGTAGTCAGATCCATCCGAAAGTCGTCGTCGTCCATTGTCAATTTCATATAAATACACTTGCTAAATTTAGTAAAGATCCTGCAGAGGGTTTAGGAGATACAGCCGCATACAAAACCGCCACTAGGGTGCGCCACAGTAGTCGAAGTCGGAAAATCATCGTCAGCCGTCCTCTTCACAGTACGAAAGCATTTGGCAATTTTCACAATCATCCTTAGAGTGGTTTGGTTGACAGAGCTGCTGACGCCAAAAACAGTAAAAATGGCCACCAGGTGGCGCACACTACATCGAATCCACCCGAAAACGAAAGGATAGCGTCATCTCCTTAATAGATCTCTATACGCCAAATTTTATGAAAGTATGTTGAGGACCTTTGAAGATACAGAACGTAAAAACTAAAATTGCCATCAGGGGGCACATCGGTAGTCGGATCCGTCCAAAAGTTCGTTCATTCCGTCCCATGCGTGAACGGAACATGTGGGCAAAATTCCATGAACATACGTTGAACTGTTTCCGAAATAGAGCAGCGGACGCCGGACGGCTGGACGGACGGACAGAGATGACGGCATAATGCGTCCACATATAAATATGTGGGTGCATAAAAATCCGTTGAGGACCTTTGAAGATACAGAGGAAAACGTACAAAATTAAAATTGCCAATAGGGGAACACCGGTAGTCAGAGATGTCCGAAATTCGTGGTCATCTGTCGTCAGCTTCATAGAAACACATCTGTTAAATCTCATCAAGATCCTGTGAGGGTTTAGGACACCCAGACAGAGATGACTGCAATATGCACCCACATATAAATATGCAGGCGTATGAAAAGTTACTTCGTGACAAAATAATTAAATTCATAGAGTGTAGCATCCCTCCCGAGCTCACGTGCATTTCTTTGTTCGCGTCTCCATTAACACAACAGTGAAAGAATCATTTTCAAGTCAAAAATGATGTCAAGGTAACGAAATTCGACTTTTACTAACGCCTAGAGATGGTCCAACATAACTTATATTTCACCGCGCATCCCAAACGAGAAGCTTCATATACCATATCGCCTTTTAATGTGATTGAGTCGAATTTTTACTCAGGCGATTGTGGGTCTCGCGAGTGCATTTAAAACGCAAAAGTTATCGTGCCACAGCAGAACCAATGTTCCATGCAAGCATTTATCCTTTTTCTGATTTCATGTACATTGTTAGCCCTTGTTCGTTCTCTAACCTATTTCACTTGCGCTATGCTACTGACGAAAGGCGGTAGGAGCGTACGGACATTTTAATAAATATCACCGGCATAGCCGTCTTATTGTATTTCTTGTTTTATGAAATCACATGTGTCGGTGATGCTTTTGTCGCTACAGTACTGACGACCTACTTTATCTGTGTTTCTCATAACCAAAAAAAAAAAAAAACTCTAAAGCGGTAAGAGTTGGTCAAAAACTCATCAAATGTGGCGGCTTCCAGCATCAACTTACCTTCATCAGCTTCTTCATGATCCCCAGGTCTCCGTACTTGTCAATAAACACAGTCACGTTTCCTTTAGCATTCATGGCTAACATCTGATGTATCATTTCCAGAAGCGGGGAAGGGTTTTTCTCACCATACAGTTCAACTTCAATACTCCTATCCCTATTTGGCTTGTAGCGCGCACGTACACTTGGAGCTGAAATGTGGTAAAAAAACTCAGCTGAACGCAGCTCATTTTGCATGAGTAGCCTCTAAAATGAAGATGGAGTTTAAAACCGGTTGTAAAAGATTCTCCACCGAAGTTTGAAATTGATGATTTCGGCTTGACCTAATTAGCATTTCTTAGGCTTCATATGAATCGCAAAATATCACTATCGCCAGGATAAGAACAGCGAAGCCAAGATCAGTGGGATATAAGCTAACAATATCTCTGCGAAAATTTGCGTGACATTGTGTTTTCCCGAGTTTTTCAGAATGCACGGTGTCATGGCAACTCTCTATACACGAGCTCTGCTAAGGGGCATTTCTCTCTACCACGCCAGTGCATACGTGCTAGGCGTGGCCAACTCGAAATTACGGAACGCCCTTAGTGTCACCTTGTGACGGGTCTTTTCTGAAACGTTACGAATCATCGAAGCGCGTCAGACTTGACTCGAAAGGTACTTCCCAAGTGTGTCAAGTTACCGTCTCAATACTGTGCGACCAATAAGACGTTGTGGTTTGACTAGCAATGATGTATGCTTCGATGTCAGTCAGTTCACGTCCCAACGGACCCAACATCTGACTATCCTAAAAGGTTATTAGCCCTCCACTTTGCATTTGACCAACAAGGGACAAGTTAACATCTAAGGAGTGTAGCACACTGCAAAAGTACAACGGTGGCTTCTGCGTTAGAGTCGCATGTACAGTCAAAAATGTTATAAGCGAAAGACTATTTATCCAAATAAACGAGGCCAACGCTGTGAGTGACGAGGACTTCATGTCTGTGACCTTGGATGATTTTCTCAGTGCTGTGCCAACAGTTGTTGAGTCCTTGTAGGTTCTGTCTGCTTAATCAGTGAAGATGTACTAGTTTTGCTCAGTGGAAACAGGACATTGTGTAGGTAGTTTTTGTGCGAGACATGCGCAGTGCTGGCCATATTTTATATTTTTTCTTTGTGTCAAATGCTTTCTTTGTAATTGTCAGTCACGTCAAAACATGAAGATCTCATTGCTTTGGTCAACACATTGTATAACCTTAACACTGATTGGTTTTTTTAAGAACATCGACAGCATCACTGACGCGCCAGCGTGTTAGAAATGACTCGTCACGTGCCAAAAAAAAACCGTCACAAGGTGACGCTAGTGGCGTTCCTTACAAAACCGTGTGTTGAAACTGTCTCCCTATATTTGCCTCATGAGAATGTGGATGAATTTCGCCTAATCGTTGGGATATTTGGTTCCACAGAATTGCAACACTTGCACGATAAGGAAGCCATGTCACCACTTTCCTAGAGAAAATGCATTATAGAGTGCACGGCTGTTAAAGTCACGCCTACATTTCGTTCACCGAATCCGTGACTCAAGAGCCCTGGTTATAAAGCCACAAATCACTGATGGATTCCAATAATATGGCAAAAAATTTCCAGGAGTTCCTAAATTTATCAGCAAGAATATATTTTGTTTAACAATCAATACAAGCGACGACAATGCAAGAAAAACAGGATGTCTAAAAATACTTCGATCAAACTGCTTTGCCGCGAACTTACACTACAAATCCAGGGGCGGATCCAGGATTTTGAGTTAGGGGGCCAGGGCACAGGAATAACACCAGAATTTCGGCAGATGCGCGAGCCAAGCCTAAAATGTAGGGATGTGGGGTCTCGAATTTTTGGGCTTGCGGACCTTTTGACTAAAATAACCAAAAAAACGGTAAACGGGATTTGTTTAGGGCCTATGCATTGTTTATTCACCCCGCGAGCGCCCAAAACCCCCCCCGGTTGCGCGCATGTGCTTGTCAGCAATTCGCACCCGAACTACCAAATGCTATCTGGTAGAATTTTAGGGGAGGGGCATGGCCCCCTTGGCCCCCCACTAAATCCGCCACTGAATGCTCATGAGTTTAAGAACATAGATTTACCGAAAATTCCAAACAGTTCCGTTTTTTCCACACACAAATATTTTTTGGTGTCACAGGCAAACGAACTGACACTGTCGATCGCTGATTCGGTATTCATGTTGTAAATGCTTAACTTGTCTAGATTTCCGAATGGATTGCCAGAGTTGTTCTTGTAAAAGTTCAAGACGGTCATACAGTTCTCTACTTTCCTTGTCCAAACTGGCCCTGGAATATTACATAACAATGATATCAGTATTCCATTATTAGGATAGCTTATTGTTAAAACTGGACGCCCTTATATGAGACGCCCGTCCAGTACGTGGTGTTCGACTTTTAATTCAAAAGCCGTGTTGCGTAAATTACGCAAGTAAATCAATGATTAACGACTAAAATTAATTATGAATGACTAAAATTAAACAATTAACCTACGTAAACAGCTACTTCGTGCCGTTAATATTATTTAAGGAAGTTTATTAAACATTAACTGGAAATGTAACAATGATAACGAACATGCCATGCGCTCTCCTTCAGACCAGGGACCAATAAAACAAAGGGTTACGAAACAAAACGTTAGGGGGCGCCATATTTCATTTTATAGCAGATGTTCAGAATTCTGAAGCAAAATGAACTTTTCAACATCATTATAATAAAAATCTATCCTTTAAACTAGGTAAAACATGGTCTGGAGTTATGAAATTTTGTTTGTAGTTATAAAGTTTAGCAAGACATAAAGGATAGTTGCGTCGATGCAACTCAAATTTCGCGTTGTCAATTCTTCAATTCATAAATCGACATTTCGACCAAAAAGAGGATACAAAACAATGATTCCAAAAATGATGCATCAAATCCTCGTTGTTCAGAAAAAAACTTACATGAATAAATATTAGAGGTGTCAAAAGTCTGTTAAAACCTAATATTCTTTGTGTTATAGGAAACTTGATCCATCGAAGTTGAACGTCAGAAGTGTAGTTAATTTGCAAAGTTTGTGCTTTTCTCAAAATTCTTCACAATTTGGTCTCCGTCTAAAAGAGGACAGTATCGTCTGCATACTGTAGAAGTTTAATGAGCACATAATCACCAGACTCAGAGGACAGTATCGTCTGCATGCTGTATACCAGAAGTCGCCACCAGTGATCTTGGGTCAAAAAGCCTTAATTGACAGAATATTTATTCTAATATCTAGTATAATTAAAATATACTAACTAACAGTCGACCTTGACTGTGGCATCCTTCATAAATTTTATTTAAGCGACTAATGCAGTCAAGTATGGAATTCCAAGCCTGTCAGTAGATAAATCGTTCGGGTTTTACTTGTTTAATCACTTAAGCGTTAATCGATTTTGTAATGGGTTAATGCGCTGCAAAGAGGAGTTAACGCGACCTAAGCTGGTACCTGAACGCAGGCGCTTGAACCCAAGTTATATATGATTGACATGAAGTGCCTGCCGAATGATTTTCCCTGTCAGTCATTGTCGAGTACAAGTCTGAATTTTACACATTAGTGGAGGGGTCAAGTGGGGGTATTAATTACGGGTATGTGGACGACTAACTAACCAACACGTTACACGATCGTTGACGTAATCTTATCGGCTCGGGAATAACAAGCCGCGTCAATTTAAAAGTTCGCCTAACACGTAAACGAGTAAAATCTATACGTGCGCACGCGTAAAAGTGTAAAGCCTGCAGGCGTTTATGCGTAAACGTGTAAAACCCGCACGCGCTACCAACTTACTGGCTTGGAATTCCATAGTCAAGGTCACTTGATGCTAAATTTATCAATCACAAATGCAAGCGAAGCTTTTAGTCTTAGGCCTTAATGCATTTCGTAAAATATACTTCAGTATCTAACCTTCGTTACATTCATTGCAATCGTCAACGAGACATCCCGTTAGTGCCTTTTTCACTCTTGCGTACTCTCGATGGCTGGTAGTGAGCTGAGCTTTCTTTTTTAACATGTCTTCCACCCTCTTCATCTCTTTCTTTCTGTATGATTGCGTCTTCTTGCAAAATTCGGTGGAGTACTTCTTCTTGGTGCAGTCGCGGTCGGCAAAACTGGAAGTGTGGAGTACAAAATCGAGTTTGCATCGAAACAGGTCAATTAAGGTTTAAAACTCATCACGTTTAACTTCGCAGCTTGAAAAGCCACTTAATGTTACTCTGACACGGACATGAGCCTAAAGTCCTGATCCAGGGTTAATCTAGTTCAAACTAGAAATACATACACGGTGCAAAAGTCGAGAGTAAACTGCATGTTTTACATGAAATAGAGCGTTTTAAAGTCGTATTTGTCAATTTGGCATTTTGTATTATGAGAGAATGGTACCCCCAGTTTTAGGAAGACTACTGCAAGCACAGGCTCGTAGTCAAGACAGTTAACTCAAGAAGATGTTGTTTTTAGATCTCTGCAAAAATTGCACTGGCGCTTCGACGTTGTTGAACTGCAACATGAAAGTAGTTCTGTTTATGACCTTGGAAGCGCTTTTGATCAGTTTGATACATTTGACATTTGAGACTACTCTGAAAGTTGTTTAGGACCTTTTAGTCGATTTTATAGAAAACAAAATTAACTATTCTTCAAACCGAAGTGTGGCGCTGTGAGCAAGTCGCACAAAGCAAACAGCTTTGTGTGTGAGCGGCTGAATCATTATTATGTTCTCAACAAGAACATACAAGTCAAATCTCATACAACAAGGAACCTGGTAGATAATGGCGGAGGAAAAAGAAAATTGCATCTGTTGTAGTCGGACTTGCCGGAAAGCATCTGCCACACTTTATAACGATCCTGGAGGAAAGATCGAGAGGTAGTCGCAAAAAACAAATGAAAAACAATTGCGACGTAAAACTTTGATGTGCGCAACATGCTTGGAGAAATTTCATTTTGCTGAGTTACTGTACAACTGGTCATTTTGATTTTATATTACATATTTCTGACACTTTGGACGCGGAGACCCCGTACTTACAATCCAGCATCTGTCTTAAAGTTGAAATAGTAGTTTTCTTCCCCTAGCTTGAAGGTACATGCTGTATCGACATCAAGAGCCGAGATTGCCGGACCACCTAAAACGCAAACGTATCGGGATGGTAACTTAATTTAGTTTTTGGTTTACATTGCTAAACAAAGCACGCGGTGAGACAAGTGTCCATAGAAAGCATACGAAAGCCAACAAATTCATTGCGCGCGATTCCTTGACTTTTTGACGGAAAGTTCAACGTTTAAACTTTTTCCAAAATGAATCAAAGTGAGGATTGGCAAGCAAGTTTCCTATAACGGGCATAGATTTGCCTTTTCTTATGAATGTGATTATACAGTAATTAAGTAAAAAGTTTTGCTAAGCACGAAATTCCAGTTGTATAGAACGGTCTGTTGACGGCAATAGGGAAGGCGTCCGCTTGCATGTTGAAGACCTTTTTGCTCACGCGAGGCCTCGCGATCACTCTCTCTAGCTAGAAATCCGATGTACACACTTACCCCGAATGCAAAATTTGACTGCTGCCTATTGAAGACATTGTCCATCAAAACAGTCAAGGGCTACTGGAATATCATGTTTAACATTCTTAGGTCGCCGACGCTACGAGCTCAACATTGATGCTGACTGCTAGGAAGCAGAATAAAGTTTGCAAAAAATAATGTTCCCACTTAGCACTGCTTTAATTGGAACAGGCTTTCAACATGGCACGTTTGTCGTAATTTAGAGAAGTTGCCACTTGTCCCGAAAATATCCTTGATCACATTCCACGGGCCTGTTTCATGAAACGTTGCCTGTCTTAACGTAGCCTGAAGTCATCTTTCATGAAGCATGTCCCATTTCTTTTTGGAGTCTCGTTTGTTATATGCCCACATATTTATTATTTGGGTACCTTTTTTGTATTAATGAAGCTCTTGTGAAAGTACAGTTTCCTTCCATTTTGACACTTTACCTTGAACAACCTTTAGCCAATTTTCTAGTTCAGTGACGACTTTTGCGCTGCCGCTATCGTGAGTCCACATTTTGGCCTGCACCGATGGCGGATCTGTCCATGGCTTAGGGCGGAAGTCGAAATATAATTCGTTCTTATGGACACCAATCCCCAACATACGTTGTTGAGGATTAATTTGGTTGCCACAGATTTTAATGACAGCCTGGAAATAAAAAAAATGTTTTCATTCATTTTGATAAAAAAATGCAGCGTCTGTCATTCTATGCGTGTTCTAAGCGATGCCTATATAGATGTGCCAAAATGACCACAACATCCCACCGTGTCCAGTGGACCGGCATTCGTGGCTCAAATGGTCACGGCACGGCTGTGACTATTTGGAACCGCATTCACAGACAACATGATCAAGTTGTCCAATAACGTCTGGATGTAAATGTTTGATGTTTGACTGAACACCGTTACCTTGAACATTTTCTTATTGTCAGACACGTTAGTCACTGAACACCGATTGCAATATCAGTAACCCCGATCTCTTCAACTTGAAGAGCGATGTCCATCAGGTAAAAGCAAGGATAATTTGACCCGTCAGGTTTTCAAACTTTGCCGTCCAAAGTGAATTTTGAACAGTCGATAGAAATGGCGGACCTTCGATAAAAAACGGGCTCACAAACGGGAAGGAGGGCATGTAATGAAAAGATGGGGTTGTGAAAGTAGTGCCATCTTTTATTTATTAGTACACCATTAAAATCTACAGTGGTTATCAGCTTTTGACGTGACCACCGTTGTTGACGGATACAACAGTGTAAAATGAAGGTAGAACCATATTTGCGGGAGTTGGATTGAACTTTTACAAGAAATTTTAATTTTCTACTTGTTTCGTGTGAAGTACATCTTTAGTAATATAACTGCAAACTGAATGCGGTTTTTTAAAACCGCATTCATTTTGCCGTCAAATGCAAATTGCAATGACTTCCGGTATAGCGACGCAGATCGCAAAACGGCAAAATGGCCGGTCTTTTCCGGTCCCATTATTTTTCTCGCCCATTCTTCTCATTAGTTGAGTCTGTCCTCTTCCTAAGATTACCCTTCCCAGTTGTCTCCGTCCTTCTCAATTTTGGTCCGCCCTTCCTTTCGGCAGTCGTTGCTCCAGAGTGAATGATTTTGGGAACATAAAACACACTTCATTGAAATAATGACAACAAAAAGAACTACCTTAGGAAATGAAGAACGGTTCAGAACAAAAAATTATTCTTATTGAAAAAGTCGTACATAGTACTCCAGGTATCAAATAAACAAACCTTTCCAATTGTTATGAGTTCAGTTTCACCTGTCGTTCCCTTGGCCATTTCGACAATTACAGCGTGACCAGACTGGTGACGTATCTTCTCTTCATCGTGCTTCGTTTCTCGATTCTTCTCGTTGTCCAGCTGATTTCTGAATCCAGCTGTCACCCGGATATTGAGGCCGCCTTTCGCTATTAGATTGCCGACGCACTCAACGAGGTACTGGTCGATCCTAACGAAGCGCTCTTCGGTGAAATTCTTTAGTGTTAAATTGCCGACAAGTTTAGTAGTTTCATAGATTGAAGAGTCGAAAAACTGGCTAAGGTATGGTTCCTTTTTTGGATCAAATTTTCCACACCAAGGAATGTTCTCATCGCATCTGCCTGGATAGGCGTACTTGCTGTTGACGGCGAAAAAGCCCGGTCTTGTCGCTTGTAATTGTGCCGTTGGGAAAGGCACAACAAATGAACGAGGTTTGTTTTCTCTCTTGACGCACACCCAAATGACCTGAGGTTTAGGAGGAGGAGGATACTCGACGAAGTCAAAGCCGGCACATTGAGCAAGCTGACCCAACTGAACGAGTTTACCTACGCCATCATTCCCTGTCAACTTGAGCCATAGTGCCCTGTAATCAGAAACGAGTAGCTACAGATCGAGTTTCGCGTTCAGTAAAAACAGTCGATGAACATAATCACAGTTTGTCAAAAAATGGTTTGCACATGCGCATTACGCCTGGTCTCAAGCTTTCAGACACAAGCTGGGTACATACGGATACAACAATGATGTCGTCGCATAGCAACTGCAAAACTCTTCTTACCTAGATAACCTCTAAATTCATATAGCATCATCTGGGCAGAGCGAAAAGGAAAGACGACAAATGGATTAGTTCCGCGGAGCCCTTATGGCTATAACAAAAGGGGGTTCTAGTCGTGCGAGGAGGCTTCGTAATAGAAAACCAGTCAAAATGTGGGGTAATAATAAACAATTTGTTAAAGGTTACGTGTACCCCTACTTCAAGCATGATTCACCCTACAACGTTGAAGCAACAGCAACTTCCAAGTGATAAAACAAACATTTTTTAACATAGGAATCGAGGCAAAGCCATTCACATCGTTCACAACACCGTGCCATCCTCGTGGTCACGAGAGCATGCGTAGTTGTTGAAAAATCGTTTTTGAAACGCAGATTGCTGGGTAGAAAGATCTTCCACCAGCATTGATCAATTTCTCTTCAATGAAACTTGCAAAACAAAACAAAACTACCGCTAGTAGGCGCCACAGCAATCGAATTCTTTATAGTCAACCGCCCTCTTCACACCGACTTAGAACATACAAAACAATTTTCAAAATCATCCTTAGAATGGTTTGGTTGATCGAAGGGTGCACGCCAAAAACAGACTCGAAAACAGAAAAAAATGACCACTAGGTGGCACAAAGTACCTCGATTCCATCCGAAAACGGGATGATAGCATCCTCTCACCAAAAATGCTTATATTCCAAATTTTCTGAAAGTCTGTTGAGGATCTTTGAAGACACAGAGTTAAACACAAAAGACTAAAATTGCCAATAGGGGGCACACTGGTAGTCAGATCCGTCCGAAAGTTGTTGTCGTTCGCTGTGAACATAATATAAATACACTTGCTAAATTTAGTAAAGATCCTGCAAACGGTTTAAGAGATGCAGCCAAAAAAACCAAACTGCCACTAGGAGGCGTCACAGTAGTGGAAGTCGTCGGAAAATCATCGTCAGCTTCGTAGTAAGAACATAAACGCCAATTTTCATAATCATCGTAGAGCCGTTTGGTTGATAGAGGGATGGACGCCAAAAACAGACTAAAAACGATAAAATGACCACTAGGTGGCACAAACCACGTCAAATCCATCCGAAACAGGATGATAGCGTCATATCACTAACAGATACCTATACGCCAAATTTTATGACAATACGCTGAGGACCTTTGATGATACAGAGGTAAACGTAAAAAATGAAATTGCCGAAAGTCGTCATCCATTGTCAACATCATATAAATACACTTGCTCAAATTAGTAAAAATCCTGCCAACAATTTAGGAGATACAGCCATGGGTGCAAAAAACCCTGCCACTAGGAGGCGCCACAGTACACGAAACCGTCGGAAAATCATCGTCAGACGTCCTTTTCAGAGTAAGAGCATACATGCCAGTTTTAACAATCATCCTCAGAGCAGTTTGTTTTTTGGCGTCCACCCCTCTATCAACCAGACTCGAAAACAGCAAAAATGGCAACTAGGTGTCGCAAACTTCGTCAAATCCATCCGAAAACGGAAGGATCTCTGATAGCGTCATCTCACTTGTCACAGATTTCTATATGCCAATTTCTTTTTGAAAATATGTTGAGGACCTTTGAAGACATAGCAGTAAGCGTTAAAAGGTAAAATTGCCACCAGGGAGCACACCAGTAGTCGGATCCGTCCGAAACTTTGCTCATGCCGTCCCATCCTTAAAAGGAACATATGTGCCAAATTTAAACTTCATGAACGTACTTCATGAACGTACAACAAAGGGTTTTGGAGATAGAGCAGCGGACGCCAGACGGATGGACGGACCGACGGAGATGACGCATAATGCGTCCACATATAAATATGTGGGCGCTTAAAAATGAAATATTGCCACCAGGGGGCACAACGGTTGTAGGATCCTTGTAAGTTTCATACAACGATACCATATTTCCTTTGGTGTAAGAATATCTTTTCTTCTTTACATCTAAAAATATTCATGAACGTCCTGCAAGGGGTTCAGGAGATACAACAGCCTGGGTGTTTGATGCCATGACCACCAGGTTATAGCCAAGATTGATCAGAAGTTATTAAATCTATTAGGAATGAAAGTGTATATGAAAAACAAAAGATTAATGATCCCTCCCTCGCTACTGCACTTCTTCGAAGCGGCATTCGCTTGCTTGACGTTTGTACTCAAGTGACTTTGTGATTGTTGTCAACATTATTAATTGTGTTGAAATAGGTATCGACCCGGTGTTGCGATTCGATAGTATCACAATTAGTCTCAACACCCCTAATAATTGACACGGCTATCTGATGAACAGCACGTCAATCTAGACGTCAAAGCTATTAGAATGCTTTTGTTCAATAAGGCTTGGAAATGTTTAGATGCAGTACTTGTCACTGACCCGAATGCATGGTATATGACAGCGATTATGAAAGTTTATTTTACATTGATGCGTAGACGTGGATTCTCAGGGTTACATGAAGAGAACTTTGAAGCTGTTCATGACTTAGAAAATTTAGGCAGCCTTTGACGCAACGTGAGTTCACTTTAGGCTGCTTAAGCGTCGGAGTGCATAAAGTGATCCCTGTGCCCGAACACTGCCCCACACCCCCTTGCCAGTTGAATTGCCTGGAGAACTATATGTACATGGTAGTTCGATTTTGCTCAGGACTGTTGGTAAGATTCAATTTTTGGGCATAATTAAAAAGCTACACCAAATGTTGTTTGAGCAAACAGTTTGCGAACAACTCACAGACGGACAGTTGGTTTCATTTGTAGTGACAGTGTGTTTTAAGATTTAGAGACAATGCAGCGCACGATGTGTTGTTCATAGGTTTACAATTCGCAAACAACTCACGCAAGACGTTTGCAAAGTGTACTCACTGTGCCGTGCGATGGTGAGATTCTTCGTTTTTCCAGGTTCCCCACTTGAAACCAGCAGTCTCCGTTGGCTCATCCCACGCAAACTCAACAACCAGCTTGTTGGCTCCACTCCACTTTTCCTCAACAAGCTTTGCCAAACGACGGAGTCTAAAAAGCGGAAACCATCGTGGGTGGACAATGACAAGTCAGGAAAATATACGAAGGCAACACCAAATATTCTGCAGTCACCTTGATTCTTATTTGTGTTTCAAAGAGTACGTCTTTCACAACCTAAACATTTTATGAAGCAACGTGAAATTTGTCATTCACATACCACTGATAACAGCGATTTTTGTACGCAGATAAAAACGCGACTCAGTGCCAATGGCACTGTCACCCGTGGAACTTTACAATTACTAAGAATGAACAAGTAGCAAAACAGTCTACCTGAAAGCCAGCCTGTGCGTCATCACACGATCTCTACAACGTTTCGAAGGTGATACATTTGCACTTCCGTTGTGGGTTCTACAGTCGATGCAGCTTCTGCCAGGCATTCCGCACCAGGCGTCGTCGCGCTTTGGGTTAGTGAAGACGACATCGTTATACGGATAGTAGTAGAATCTGATCAAAGAAAGAGAACCAAATCAAGTTAAAAATGGCTATGGTGGCGGTTTGACTGTAGGGATGGTGTTGTTCACCGTGGTGACATAATGACAGTGATGGTAATGGCGAATATGAGAAATTCAATGGCGTTAAATGTGATGACGTCATATAACGGTGAAGAGAGCGTTGACTGTTACGAGCGACGTGGAATTACGACGATTCGTGGTGAACGTATTTAAATAACGACGAAAATATGACAATCACTGCCGTATTACAATAGGATGAAAATTGACCAGCACCTACCCCCTCCTTGTCGAAAGAACATATAGAAACTGAATAACAAAGGAATTTGGTTTTGTCATTGCCGGAGCCCTTGGCAAAAGGTGCACTCCTTGACATCAGTAAAGGGATGCATAATATAACAAAAAACAGATAAATTGTGGCACTTAATTCCGTCATCTGGTGTCCCCTTTGGGAGTGGACCCTGTAAGCGCAGGCAATCTTTATCACTCGATCTACGTGGCAATAAAATAGTAAAAGGTATACAACAATGCCGGTTTCAATAAATATGACCGCTCACCATGCAGGCAGTTCCGGAACAACTCAAATGACGGAAGGCAGAGGTTATCTGCATCTTTTACGAAACGTTCACTAATGTTGTTGACAGCTACAGAAATAAACACCACCAGTATCTCAAGATTTTCCTAATTTGCACACGAACATTCCTTGCGATCTGCGATAGTGCCTCTAACCACCATATTTATCTCCGTCAACCAGTGCCGGGATTCATAGACCGGAGACTTTACTCTTGCACTTGCGGCGAGAAATCTTCGCTTATGGTGAATTTATCTCATGAATTCTATCATAAAATACAATATCCTAACTTCGTCGATCAATCACTTTAGTTTTTAGTCTGAAAAGGATAGCAGTTTCAGAAAAAATGGTCCTCTGTCATTTTGGGGGTAAATTTTTATCGGTGATAACGCCAATTTTAGAAAATTCTAGCCAACTGTCGCGAAACATCAGTGGAAGAAAATTACTTAATTAAATGTTTCTACCCCAAGGTAGTCAGAATACGCAAAAATATAAATCAAAATTTCATTAACAGTCCCTCATTTCACCCAGATTTCAACTTTGATACTTGAGGCGTTTCTGCGCTGAGAATATAGGCTACATTCAAGTGCACTGCATGTGTACGGAGTGGGCAACATTTCATCTTTTAGCATCACTTATTTTATGAGAAATAACGTCAACTGCCCTCACTAGAACTTGGGCTGTGGAAGAACAAACACTGGATCCACGGAAATGAAAGTGGGATTGAAATTTGGTTAGAATCTCAAGGGCGGATCCAGGATTTCTTAAAAGGGATCGGATGAAGATTTTTTTAAAAGGGGGTCCAAGTCAACCAATTGAAAATTTAGGGAAAAAGGAGGGTCCAGACACCCTTGACCCTCCTTGGATCCGCCTACGTATCTAGACATATATTATGTTCTTATGGACGTTTCGCAGGATTTTCACGATGCCTCCAAGTTAAGCTAGTACTTGCGCCTTCAACAAAACCGAAGCATAAGTACGTACAAACAGTAATTTACGTTAACTTTGGCCTTTGGTGAATTAGGATGGATCAGTGCAGGTAGTGGTGTATTTGTTCAGATATACTTTTATTAAACCTAGAACACGGATAACTTTCTGTGCAAGAGTGACGACAAAGCTGCGATGAATTGGCAACAAAGCTGCGATGAGTTGCTCGATTTTTTATTTTGTACAAAGAGACTCTGGACACAGACATTTTTCATTTTTGGAGTTACGTCAATGATACGAAACCAGTGTTCAAATCCGTGACAAGTCATGTGCCCAGCTCAGGACCACCATTTGCCTGATCGATACATACGGGCACTCTTAAGCAGGATTTGAGACGCC
Source organism: Phoronis australis (assembly GCA_002633005.1). NCBI lineage: Eukaryota > Metazoa > Phoronida > Phoronidae > Phoronis > Phoronis australis. The sequence continues at coordinate 48,379 of NMRA01000499.1, read as the reverse complement.
ATGTTTTGCCTAGCGATGAGTAAATGATAATTTCCGCGTCATTTTTGCAAACCTCAGTTGGATTATCGTTTGTGAGCATATCGAACCACCGAAACGATTTGCGAAAACAGCGCACACCGAAGCTAACTGTGCCGCTATATCTTATATAGAAATTGTGACCATTATAATTGTGGTTGTCATGGTGGTGATTAAGACTGCAGCCAAGATGGCGACAACGATAATGAGAAAATAGAAGCGACGGCAGAATGCTTGTCGTATTTTCTGGAACGGAGTTGTATTTTCATGTCTAAGAAGTTAAAAAGGTTTTCCAGTATTATTTTTTGCATTTCATTTCACTTGCCCTTTGAACTGTCGCTTGTGGTAGCGGGTGATGGGGATCCCTATCTTGCCACAGGCACTGTCCATTGTTGCTCCTTTGGGCCGCTGCATGCCGCGAAGGAGTTGCGGAAAAAAGGTGAAGAATTTGTTGCACTCGGCCACAGAGATTCCGGCAGCGTACGCTGAAAGACAAATGTACAATTGCAGAGAAATGAGATTAAGCACAACGAGTTTCTCTGTGCAAGTAATAGTATTGCGCAACAACTCCTGTCTCCAGCAGCTCTTCGTTAGCCTACTCCCTAGCTATAGAACTATGTCCAATGTCTCCTTGAAATTACCCAGTAACACCGTTTTGTGAATTATAAAAATGCAAACTTTGAATATCGCGTGTATCCGACTTCAACTTCCGCTGAACTCTCATACTGGCGTGCGTTCAGTAACGCTAGGACAGTGGCGTATTTAGGGG
>NMRA01000499.1:11451-47588 GCA_002633005.1 Phoronis australis | reverse complement strand
TGGGGGGCAAGGGGGCCATGCCCCCCTAAAATTCTCCCAGATACCATTTGGGAGTTCGGGGTGCGAATTGCTGAGTAGCATATGCGCACACCCAGGGGTTTCGGGGGGTGAATGCCCAATGCATAGGCCTTGAACAAACCCCGTTTACCGTTTTTTTAATAACAAGGTCTTCAAACGAGACCCCTGCATCCCTACATTTTAGGCTGGACGCGCGCATGTGGCGAAATTCTGGTTATTCCTGTGCCCTGGCCCCCCTAACACAAAATCCTGGAACCGCCCCTGTAGGACCTACGCTAGGTCTAAGCTAAAACCTAGCCAAAGTCACGTGTTGTCATTTAAAATGAACGGCAATATCTCACGCAATCTCTCGAAGTCCTGCATTTTAGCGAGGTCCTAGCGTTACTGAACGGGAGGCAGGTCTAACACGTGCATGTGACACCACTTAGTTATCGGAATATGTCCACTTACATCGCATAAACGTCAACAGTGATCAAGAAACAAGTAGGTAACGCATATACATAATCATTCACTTCACATGGACTGCGCAGCACTGAAAAAGTGGAGGTTATAGCCCCTCGCCCAGTCCCGTATGGTCCGCCGCCCATGCTTCTTAGAATGATATGATTCTTAATGTACTCATTCATTTGTGCACTCCTTTGAAACTGATCCGTTATGGATGTCGGACGTTTAGCCAGGCAGACTCAGAGGCCGTCCACATCTGCTTTCATGACAAAGTTGTTCCCCCATATCATTTTTTATGGTGAGCCATCCAAAAATGAATTGGAACGTTTAGCACGAAACAGCCGGCACGTAAGGGTTAACGCTATGCTATAACCCGCAATTCACCACGTGACCCTACTAGTCCTGCGACCGCCTGCTCACTACTCAACACACATGATTTCGACACTGGCGTCTGTTCTTTGCACTCGAAATCAGAACTCAAAATATATAAACTTACACGCCCATTATTCTGTGCTGTTTGGTTAACTTGGGTGACTAATAATTTTTGCACCTGATGATCCAGCATTAAAAACTTCAAAGTTTCGATTCTGAACTAGGAATCTCGACTTCATACAAGTTTGTAGTTTCAATCAAGAGGTCGTCAATTTTGAACGTGGACTAGAAATTAATGCGCACAGAGCCCAGAATAGCAGACACTTGTCTTGAGTTAGCACACAATGTAAAACCAAAAATATCAAAAATATTATAAGGTTCGATTTTGAGTACAAAGATTAGACCCCAGACCCAGAACGACATTGCCACCTTACGGAATTTCCTGACGGTTGACAGTTTTCTTAGATGTCCCTTTAGGTAACTGCCGAACAGACATAAGCCTCTAAAGTTGCAACAAACTTACTTGAATTGATCAAAGTTGCAAAGTGAGTGTTCGCCGGGGTTACTCCAGTTATCCACGAACCATGCTTTACACCAACATGCACGTAGTCTGCGTAAATCTTGACGTAGTCAAACTCCGCCATGACAGCCATCTGGCCAAGTTTGCGCATTAGTCCTGCATCCTTATCTTCACTCGGCATTGTGGTGAAATTGTAATTCATTTCGTCATCGGTTAGCTTTCTTGAGATGGCTATCTGGGCGGCTCTACCTTCTTTGTGGATGGAATTCCATGCAAACTTTCCCCAATTGTTTCCTTGGATGGGGTGCAGCTCAGTCGGCTCGTCAAATGCGTTAATAACCATCAGCTTCCCTTGAAAATGCCACGTCAGTGTAAGCAATTTCTATATTGAGTTGCGTACTAAAATAATTTTGTGTTGAAATAGTGATAGACTACCAATATTTACATGTACAGCACAAATCAAATCAGCTCTTTTTTAGGCGCTCCTAACCATGGAACATAGTCAGGGTTACCAATTGTAAACGAGAAGCCACTTACGGTTTTTCAATCGAGGGTCTTTCATTACTATTTCTGCAAGAGATTTGATTGCCTCCGACATGTCTAACGACATGTGACGATCAGCGCATATCTTGGGCTTAGTATACCCTGCAACATCCTTGCGACAATCCGCACAAGGTCTGTAGTTCAACGATCCACACCATTTCTGTGTATGCTCCTCGTTTTTGAACAGGATCTTGTTGGATTTCAGCTGGATCATTTTTCTGAAATAAAAATCGTGCTCTTGCTTGTTTTCTTGATGGTGGAGTGAGAAAGTAGAAACGCCAATCATGCATGCAGTCCGGCAGAATCACAGGAAATGGTATGCTTCGATTTGCTTCAAAATATACATTTTTACTGGAATTATGGTACTTTAAAAATTATCAGCTACGACTTATTGAATTTCTGCAGCACCTGCATATGATTCAGCCTCTATGAAAGATAACGTGGAATATAAATAATACAAGGGTAAGCAAGAGTAATATAGATTAGCTGACTAAAACCTTCCACTCAGCATCTTTATACGTTGGTCACGCTGGTCATCAAAACCGAGCATTCATTGAATGGAGTCAAACCCCCCGTCAGTGCAACCGCAATATAGCGACGCAACCGAGAGTTTTTGCAGCTGAATTCGCCCATATATGCTTAAACTTAGTAATAACGTCTAATTATTTATTTCATCTTGTGTTAGTGATATTGAAAGTTAAAAGTATTGATGTCAATATTTCGACAGAGCTACTTTCACTAGATATTTTTGAAAAAACAATCAAAACATTTGAACTTCACTATTTGATGAAACGTAAGAAAAAGCACATCCTATCAGGAAGATAAAAATGTTCTTCTACATCTGGTAGACTTCTACCGAAGTCATCAGACTCTACAAAAAGTGAAATGTAAGGATATCAGCGGTAAAAGCAAAAATGAAGTCGCCTATGAGCGTCCAATTTCTCGTACATCGTGGTTTTTGTTTCTTCTTTGGCGTTTTTCACGAAGACTAGAGAAAGGTCAACGCGGTTGATCCGTCCAGTGCAGTTTGCCACCAACTAAAATTGCGCAACATATTGACCATTGGTGGCAAACGTCAAATTGTCAACAATATTACGATCAATAGCATTAATGAACACATTTGAGGGTCCATGGGCTGCTTTACATTAGTTGCCAAAATTTAATCCAGTCGCTTCATCTATAAATACAATCCAGGTTGCATTGGGGCCGTAAAAGAATACCTTGACGTGATGACATCTTATCGTAGGATACGGTTTAAATTACGACTAATTACTATATCATTCTTACGGTTCAATTACGACTACTGCTTTGTCAGTTCTACAACTCAACTTACGTGAAGAATTCATTGTAGCTCCTCTCCACCTGTCGGATGATTTTACCACAAGCTTGCTCGGGTGTCTTGTCTGCATTTAACTCGGCAGCGCCGGTCAGTTGGACAAAGCAACACGTCGTCTCATCCACAGCGTCTTGGCACAATGCAAATTCAGTCGCTGTTCTAAGCTGGGTATTTGTTGCCATAGCAGGGTATAAATTGCCCCACCTGTGTGTAAGTAAGGAAAAATGAAACCACCAACACAGCACATTATTCTTGCCAATACCGTGTGAGGGCGTATTAGGTAAGTGGTATGGATGGGAAGATCACGCTACCTCTTGAAATATGTAAATGCATGCCTAGATACGATAGTATCCGTTTTTTAAATCATTTTACTCAACTACTTTTGCATAGACGTGCACGTGCCCAAGACCAACTTATAGATAAGGGTGATTGATTTATCCCTTGCATGTGTGCGTGCGCTAAGCTGGGTGTTTTTTGGTGTTTTCTGTTAATTGTAAGTACTTCTCATTCAATAATTAAAAAACACACATTAGTTGCTTCATTTTGTGACGGATAAGTGAAGTTTGGCTGACTATGAAATGCGTTCAGTTTTATTCAAGTGTGTCACATAAAGGGACATGCGCATCATTCATCATTTATGCGCAGCGCCACATTTAGGCGCAATGGTCTGAAAATAGCGTCTCGTTTTACTCTGCAACACAGCTCGTGGCGTACCCCGGGTATTAAATAAATCACGATAAGCTTGCTTTACATGAAGATATTAGAAATTAACACACAACGCGTAGAGCAACTTGATATGTGCTTGCAAACAGTGCAGATACAACAGGTGATCATTACTTTAAAACATTTCCACTAAACGAGCGATCTAGCAAACTTAGTAATAGCCACTAAGGGGAGCGAAGTAAGTCAGAAATGGTGATTCTTGGAGGATAGGGAGGCAGACGGAAAAGAACATAAAAACAATTGAAAGTCCACTAGTTGACGCAACACAGGTCAAATGAACCGATGCTGTTGTTTACGTGATAGTAACGTATTTGCAAAATCAACGAACTTGGTGGATATCAAGACAAACTCAAAAAACTGCCATCAGGCCACTATCCAGTAGTCTGATTTGTCCCAAAATCCAGGTCAGTTGTACCATACAAATATTTGTACATCAATCACCATCAATTTCAAACTACAGCACCACACAATGATGATCGGGTTTTCCAATCTGAGCAAAGATTTAATTGTCAAATCTTACCAGAAGACCTTGCCCAGTACTTTGTACTCTAACGTCGACAGAGAAACGTCGGAGGACAACCATAAATCGTGAGTTGGTCGCGTGCAGACTGTTCCGTAGCCGTAGATGTAGGTGGAAAAGTCGACTGTCTGCGACAATCTGAAATGTAGACAGAAATTTCATTTTACCTCTCAATTGAATTGAAATGGAGTGTTAATCCACGTCTTAAAGTAAGAGCACAAAAGGCAACAAATAACTACTTCCATTTAAACAAAATCCTGTTAACACTGACTGTGCTGTGCGCTTTTGGTTTTTTGTTCTTTTCACGACTCAATTGTTTCTACATTCTAATACACACAAGTCATGTTGCATTCCGACTGCAGAACTGTCAGAAAATGTTGTGAAATGAAGGAGGATACGGTTACCAACAATTAATATTGAAGACATTTTCACACGAGGAGATTTGAAAACTTATTTACAGAAAGTCTTCGAAGTCTTTGAGGACGGAGGAAGAGGTCTAAGGAGTTCATCGTATCACGGCAGCGGTGTCTTATGCTACTGAGAGAGATAAAGTAATCTAACAGATTCGTCTCTGCTCAAGGCCACCGAAAAGACTAATACACACAGGGCCGGAATTTGTGGAACAGTTCATTTCAAGAACTGTCCACAGTAGTCGACGAATTTTTATTCATTTAAATCACACGTTATTAAAGGACTCGGTCTTTGACAAAAATTTCAAATCTGTTTCTACGTAAAACCATGTCAGTAGATCATTTCAGATAAAAATAGATTTTGCGCAATTAGGTGACGCACATTGGAACGAAAATCATTTTGGCAATGATCAAATCCCGAGGGAATGAGAATGAATTTCTTAACTGTGCGGTAGTGCTTAGTAGAAATGTTATAAAAGTTATCATGCATCGATTTGTGAGAACCCAGCTTGAATGATATTATTGCATTCTAATAAGTCGTACATGTGAAGACGTGTTGACATGGTGTCCGTGCTCTATGATTGAGGCGTGAACAGTACGTAATCTTTTGAGAGTAGTAACGTGCCATTGCCAGTGTTCGAGCTTTAACAAATAAATGTGCTGGCCCACTGGGCTAGTTACTTGAATATGACACCACATCCACTCAGGGCCTATATGTGAAAGTTATTGGCCCGGCCGCAAATCCACTGGCTCCGGGCCAACGTGTATTTCGAGCGCTGGCCATTGCGGTCCATTTCTGTCAAGAGCAGTTCGTAATCATACATGAAAAATGCACAAATACAGAGCAAATATGAATCCGTCGAACTGGTACGTTTTGCCACGCCAAAACGTTGTGCAAGTGTCAAAGTATCTTGACGTCTGCAGCTGTGTAGGACACTTACCCAACTTTATACTTCATGTCGGTGCCCAACTGAAACAGGAAAGTCTTCTTTCCGTCGATTTCACGTTTTTGATCGGCCCAACTGATGGTGAAGTCAAGGTCTAGCTGTTGAAAGAAATTTGGATTTATGTCGAAGATTCAAGCAAAAGTTACGCCATGTCTAGCACCATCTACGCTTTAGCATAGTTCTTCTCGACTCCTCGGCTCCCACGTTTCTCATCGTGAGTTGCACCATTTTCAGATAACTGGCAATTAGGACCGTACGAAGCATGCATCACCTCAATATATAGTGGTTTGTGTACATGACAACTGTATTACGTATAGATTCAAATTGATCGTTGCTACTGAGTTTTCCATACCTTAGTCTTGAAATTGGCTTTTCCTCGAGAAAGAACAGCTTCGAAGTCGTATATTGGGTCCACAGCTGTCGTGTTGATTTGTGTGTATTGGTGGTCCATCATCAAGCTGCCGTTGGACTGACGAGTGAAGGCTGAAAGTGTCATATTGCTAAGAATATAATAATAATTCACAGTAAAGGTTATCCAGGTTATAAAGTCGGTATTAAAGCGAGCAGCATCGAGATTACTAAGTTTATTCTAGTTTTAATTACTACAGTAAAGTGATGACAGAGAAAACGCGGCTTCAAAGTAACAAGGAGAAATTCATCTTAGAGCAATGTCAACAGTCAACGCAGACAGTGCACTCTGCATATAACAAGTTCTAAAGTTTTTAGCTGTCTCGTCGCCACGCTGCCCTCTTGCTCTGTACACGTGCATGAAGCACATGTATTCAAAACGTAATGCCCTTTGATAAACCTCAGTGGTGTTGGATGAGTAAAGGCCTCCCGCTCAGGGCACTTTGTCTCATGCTAAGAACTTATGAGCTTTGCACCTAGCCACCTTGTAATACAAGCTACAATGTAATATCAATTTATGTGAAGGGCACACAAAATCTCCGCGTTATATACAGTAAGAGCAAGATGGTTGTTCACAGAGATCAACGACGAGACGACGACATCAATGAGTAGCACCCTTATTAGGATATTTGTTAAAACAAGGAAAGAACATCAAAGGGTTTAAATAATGCTATGACACATGCTTTGTCCCTAGCCATCTTGTACTTTAAGCTACAGCGGAAATTCAACACGCGTAGTAAGAGGAAGATGGTTGTCCAACGAGATCAAGCTTTAATGACAACAACATCAATGAGCGACACGCTTATTCGCAGTTAGGAAATCAACAAGGAGAGAAAATCCAAATGTTCAACTAACGCTATAACGCATATTGTAATCAACACATATTTGAGGTTACAAAATGTGTCTATTGAACCGGACCCTTGTGCGCGTGGCGAAGTGGTGCTTTTTATTTTTAACATGGGGGGGGGCGTTTGACCGTAAGACTGGGCATCCCGTCCGACTCTCCTCTAATTATCAATGGCGTTAGACATCGGTAAATTTAAAGATCGAATTAAAATCGACTCTACTTACTCATGTTCAAAATTCCCTCTTCGTAAATGTCGAATTCAAATTTGGACTGAACTGCTTCGAAATCTATGTCCGCATTGATGTACTGAGCGAAGTCATAGTTCAGATGCATCATGACGTCTTTCTTAAGAACGTCATCAAATATCATCACTGGTATGTCGATTTTGCCTTTGGAGCTACTGATCATAACTTCAACCTTCTCACTCTTGTCACCCTTTGTGTGAACTTTGAACTTCCGCTTGAGTTTGATGACGCCATTAATCTAAAATGACATGAAGTGATGTTTCAACTTTCATAACAATGTTGAGTATGCTTAAGATTATGTGAGACCATATTGACAAGTTTGCGTATTTAGATAAATGTCTACAAGCTATAGATTTTTATTCAGTAAAAGTCTATATTTTTTTAAAGGAGAATCCTGAGAAGTTTTTTCCTTTCTACCAATCCAAGCACACGTCTAACTTTAAATGTTGCCTTCTCATTTTCGAAGGAACGCTCAGGCGCCCTGCGCAATTATTTTACAAGTGGAGTGAAATCATAATAAAATTGCTTCGTAAGTTCGTTTACTCCAGGGACACCCTTTTCAAAATAAGTCACGTGCAATAACCTATAATTATGCCTAATACTCAGTTAACTCATTCCATGTTGTAGTGTATCAGTTTCAAATATGTCATACATCTGTGTCCCTTACCTTCACTTCGAAATCTACGATTTCACGCTTNTAAAGGTCCCACCAGTTGTTGCTGTTCTTCGGAGAGTACTGCGACTGTTGCGACTGGTCGTAGAACTTAACCTGCTTCTCAGATGAGTCAATGCGTGCGCTCTTGTCAAACTTTTTTGTGTTACTATTCCAGTTGGATGACAGCGAAAGATGTTGATCTGGCTCGAAGATTGACTTGGTTCGCGTTCCTTGGGTGAGTCTCAGAATAAGGTCGTCGTTGGTCATCACTGATCGGCGGACGCGGTGTCTGTGCTCTTCCTTCTCCGCATCAGGGACTCCCGTCCAGTCTCCTCTCTTGTGTTGGACGGTGTATTCTAGTTCCTCGAAGTTGTCAGCAAATCTGAAGAGAGTTGTTACATCTGGTATAGTATACGCAGAGGAAGGTATGGTAGCAGTGACTTGTATTTAACGCTTGAGTATCCGCGTGCTGTAGTTTTTGGAAAAGTTCTGGATGACCACAACAAAATTATACCAATTGGGGGTCCAAGTTTACTCCCGTCTTTATAGCATGATATTGTTTGACTAGTTTGATGCTATACCATGGATTAAAAATTCCTGAAGGTCACGTTACATGGCCTCTAGCAGCACACAGAACGAAGAACATTGAAATAAAAAACTGGAGGAATTTGAATGCCAACTTCGATTTCGAGTGGCAGCGTTTGCGTCGCGCACATGCGTTTTAACAGTATATAAGTACCATTACATACATTCCATTCAGTCTACAAGACATTATCTGCAGAATGAAATTTCAATCTATGAAAGTTCAGTATATAATGCAAGTAGATTGTCAATGCAAAATTACTGATAAGTCTCAGCACAAGTGCTTCATTTGAAGAGATGCAAACGGTTCTACGGACGAAAACTCGTTTTGGGGTTATTTTGAATAGAATTGGCTTCCAGACGTTAGCTTTGATCTGAGCTGTAAAACACTAATCTATTGCGCTAAGGTATGTATTGATCTCTGCATGAAAATGTTATTCTCGTACGCTTTTCCTTGCATTGTATTGAAGTTTTGCTCAATCCGATTGTCTTGCTTGGCGATTTCATCTTTTGCCACAGTGTACGAACAAATTTCAAGTAACTGATTCCCACTTACCCCGCTGGTACGGTAGATATAAACAGGTGATCCATGCCGAACAAGACTCCCTTAACTTTCTGGTAAATTCCATCAATTTCAGTGCCGTCTACCATGGATTTGCAATTGTTCCAGGTCTTCCGTGAGCGGACGATCATTCCAGGTAACCACACCTGCGTGATGTCGTAGTGGCCCCCTAACGCCACATGAGGGTCGGCGTTGTCTTTTGGGTCTATGTACACTCGAATTCCGTTGCGTACGCATTTTACGTCCTTAAAACGTATAACAAAACGTATTACTACAAACGAGTGCTAATTCTACCCTGGTACACAACTTTATCACAAGCAGAATACGTAACATTCTCTACTAAGAACTTTCCCGCACAGAAAGAACTCGAAGCTCAAAGCCCCCTTAGCAAGCACAATGCTAAGTTCAACATGTATTGAAAGCGTGCGTGGTGAAGTTTCCTTGTGCGCGGTAAATACTACTTGTTCGGTTAAGAAAGAGTAGTTGGGATTCCCGGGGATATAATGGTAAGTTTTTTGTCCTATGATCAGTGGTTGCGCCGGTAGCGAAAATTCAGCTACCGTCCCTGATTAGAGGTAACAAGTTCTAAATTTGATTCATTCCTCCCATGTTTTATCACAATGACGCTTTTTGAGACGCTGAGCTCAGATTCAGAGCAATAATTTTAGAGAGAACTTTTATTTTTTAAATCTTATAAAAACATATATTGTTATATGACTGGGTGGCCAGCAAAGGCACATGCATCTAATAGCTGACCATCGAGTGACAATAAATTAAATAGATATTAACAATTAAGAAGAACAATATAGACAACAACGAAAAATTGGTTAGTCACTGTAAAGTCTGTCCCAATGATGGAATCAGTTTTCTCTATTTTTCTGTTTCTGTGCAATCGTACAATTGTTTATGTTAAGCAAGATGATAGAATTAACTGTTACTCTTTCCATTTTTATGATATAACCGCCCAGGTTAAGGAGTCCCTTTTCAGACGTGGTCCTCTCTTAGACGAGAGTCCCGGTCAATTTCCCCTTTACACCCCGTTTGGTTCTGTCAACTATTTACCTGAGAAAGTAAATAAAATCAAAAATTGGATGAAACAACACAGACCATGTTCGAGCAAACACAGTATCGCTGTGCAGCACAAACAAGAAAACGTGAGATTTTGTGAAAAACGATAGGATTTACCCCCAACTGAAATTGAAGACCACTAATATTTTCGATGGTTTTGTAAATGTCTAACGGGTTAAATTGCCCAAACTATTGGTACTAACAATCTCATTGAACACACGACTTGACTCCGATTTTCCCGTTTAGTAACCAGTTTTTCGTCGCCCTGTCTCTCTATGGTCTGTGTAAGATGTTACGACATTTGACCAAACGACAACGAAATAAACAATCCGCAAGATAAAACTATGATATGTCCTATTTTAACACCTTCACGATGTACATACTAGGTCGTCGTAGTCCATCTAAGGTGTAAAATTCGTACCTTTTTCAAACAATGGAAACAAATGAGCCACACGGTAGGAGCACAACAGGAATGTCAAAGGCCAGTGTCAGAACGACAGAGTACAACACTGTATCACCTATTAATCACAGTTTTTATGAAACCAATGTCTTGACGATTGATAGTTGGAAATTCAAATTTGATTATCAATTCTTCAAGAATTTTTAATCTAAATATATCCAGTTTAGGTAACGAACGCAGGTGTTATCCACTAGCTTCGGATGACGTCATTTGCGCCGACCATTTGAAAATAATATGTCCGTTTTGTGAATGAAATGACAGCTTGCGAGACGAATTCAATTGTTAAGGGATCATAAGATCCGAAAGACGACGGTAGAGTTCAATAGCTGTCTCGCCGCCACAAAATCTAGCCAAAATCACGTATCTTCATTTAAAACATATGGCAATACCTCGGGTAATCACGCGAAGTTTTGTTTCCTGGCAAGGTCCTATCCAGATTACGTGCTAGTTTTTCAAGTATTATTTCCGAAAACGAGGTTTTTGTTTTCATGTTCAAGGGTCTGTTTCATAAAAAGCGACTGGCGCTCCTCATAACCACTTGTGAAAATAATTTATTCTCATTTTGGCAAATATACAAAGTCTCTGAGAATGTACCCAATAGTTCTAGTTTTTGAGATAATTTTGTAGAAATTATTCTAAGTTGTGATATGCTATTAATTACGATGCTAGTTATATTTCACTAGTTATGAATTGGGAGAATAAGACTTAATTTCTGCCTTAAGTCACTTATCAACAAACAGACCCCTGATCGAACTACTACATAAAGCTTTAACTATGCTGGTTTTATTTTCTGCCTTTGGACGAAGAGTGTTGTTAATGACTCACTGCTAACACGGAATACGACTGCGTATTGCAGAGACTCGGCGGATCGCCGTTTGGATGGGTAAGTGGTCTCTAGGCATGAAAATTTTCTGTCCCGACGCTGAGGAGCCAGTAATGTTTGTTCCTAGCCTGGTATGATAGATTTCTGGTCCTAAGGTATTCAATTTTTCCTGACGTGATAAATTATTGGCCCTGGCGTTATAAATTCTGGTTCTGTGTAGATAAATTTTTGTTTTGGGTTTTTTGGCCCAGAAGTTATTTTTGAATATACATTAAAATACGTGTTCTGGAATTTTCAGCTTTGGCAACAGGCATGTAGATGGAACAGAACATACATGTATGGTTGACGTAATACTAAGGTAGCACAAGTACAATGTACAAATTCAGATGACAATCACACTCATTCAACAGACATGCCCCGAGCAAAAAGTGTCAAGGTCTGTAGGTGCTAGTTTCAGGACGTTTGTTCCATATTTTGCTAGTCTTGAAGCACTCAGATATGAAGCCATAGCCGAAAGCGTTCAAATGAGTTATAGCATGTTCATTTTCAGATCTGGCATTATAACATAAGAGTTTAATGTGGAATTTGGGAATACGACTTCTCGAAAACGGGTCGGTCGGTGGATTTCGCTGAAACTTTCCAAACTTAGTTCTTATTCATCAGTCTCAAAAACTCTGTTAGGATTTTCGATATAAAGGGTAGTTCTTGTGTAATGTAACAAAGATGAACCATTTTACAAAAAAAACTTACGTTTTGCGAATGAATTTGGCATAGAAATAAAATTAAATGAGTAATCGAAAATTCCAAGTAGCGTTTTTGAGGTACATTGAGAAGTTTTCATTTAAAAGAGTTTCATTAAAATCTACCAAGATGTTATTTTGCTATGGATGTACCTTTCTTAAATGGAATTTTTACTTAACAAATATGGCAACGTAATAATAATAATGATAATGATAATAATAATAAAAACATTGATATAAAACACATTTTTCATAATCTCTTCTTTCTTTCAGACAATTTATATTTTTACAAGTTGGCATAGCTTGATTGTGATTGCAGATGTCACTTTCAACGGCACTGATATAAAACAGTGTAAATTACCTGTTCCACTCTTAATTTGCCACTTCTACAACTTATTTTTGTTGATTTGATAAAAAGGTGCAACGCCAAATTTTACAGCCATTACCGTGATCATGTCATGTCTTTGAAAGCTGTCGTCAAGATCAATCAATCCGGCCACTTTACCGGACTTCTTCATGTAAAATTCTTCTCCGCTCTTCTCGTGCGTCACAGAATTTTCGTGGTTGAAGTACAGATTTTCATCCGTGTCGGCGACAGATAATGCCACTACCCATGTCAACAGAAGAAGGCGCAGCACCATTCTTGCTGTGCGTTCTCGTTGGCGATAAATAACCAAAATGGCGATTCTACGTATAAAGTTGAGAAACGAGACTAGTAGGCCAATGCGCTATTATAATAGATCGGGGTCGACCAGCCTCCTTTTGTATAATGTTGCGTAAGCCAGTGACGTGGGTAGCAACTTTTGCTTTTGAAACTCGAGAGTGCATTCGTTGAACTCTTTTGTCAGTGTCCAGTGGACCGGTAATTACGTGCTTCATGGATAACATAATAAAACGCCATTTCGAGAGCATTACGAAGCAGTTTGCCTTGAGCACTCGAAAACCGCCGCTCGGCGGTCTTCAGCCAAATGCATGGCACCCCCTTAAGTTTTCCACTGTTTGTTGGACCCATGTTTCATGATTACCGAATCTACCCAGTCTTACCCCATTTACGTCACCAAAGAAGTGAACGTAGCTCGTCCAAAGAAAAGCCACTGGGGTCTGCTGAGTCTAGCTTTCTCAGGGCTCTCGTAAGTTTGGCCGGAATAATACACGCTATTGTGTTACTTGTGTTGGTACACAATGCCATAGAAGCCAGCGTTCATTGTGAAGAGAACAGCTAGTATACCTAGTGACATAACCAAGATTTCCCCTGAGGACAAACGAGCTGCTTTGAGTTACGCAATTTTTGTCTGGATCTTGGCGTGCATAATTCAATTGCACATGTATGATGTAGTAAATATCTGGAGCCGTGCCACAAATTTCCAGTGAACTTTTTCATACAAAGTTGCTGGAATGTACAGTGCACTTTAGACAAAGACAAAAACAATTGAACCGAGTCGCGTCTGCCGTGGATAGCGCGAATTTAAAATTTAACAGTGGACAGCCATAACCCGTTTGGATCGACATCTGAGGCGCCGCTACTGCCTCTCACTGAAGGACCCGGCTAAAAACCTGAAGTGTTGACGTCAACCACGGCTGATCGTACCCGACCGCAGTGAGCCGCTGAAAACTCGGGTCTCTCGAATGTCTCAGGAGAAAAATTGGCTCTTGCGTTTTCAACTCATGTGAAGTAACGCGGAGAGTAACCCCAAGATAATGTTCTGTGGGCGATCTAAATTGTGCGGGGACACGCGCTCGCTTTCAGTTTGTGGTAAAGCTGGCAAGCTTCGGCGACCGTCTTCTAATTGACTCACAAGTTACGGAATTCCAAAGTCCCCTCCCCATACAGATGATTAAAGTTACTAATTTCATAACATACACACCAACCCCACTAATCGATCAGCTGTCAAGTTAGAATACCTGCAAACACAACTTGACCGATATGTTAACTAGGCAATCTCGAGTTACGAGCACTAAATTGGGCGAAATATACCTACGTAAAATCGGGACAACCAATCACAACACTAGTCATCCTCCATTGTGTTTGCTGGGAAAAGTCGTCAATTTGCGGCTCGTTTCCCGTGGATTGTGGTATCATAAGGAATGGCGACTGAGGCGTTGCTTTTGTGGAAGTTGTGGCAACTTCGTGTCTGACCACAATGCAACTCGTGTTGCTTTTCCGCAGGCCGACGGACATCAGATATGCACGGATATGGAACACTAGTTTGTACAAGAAACTCGCGTGTTGGTGGATATGACACGCTGGCGCTAGGTACGTTCATACGTCAGACTCATGTCCGTGGAGCTAAGAAATTTTCAATCGCCTGTCTTCAGTTTTCTCGTTTTTGGGATAATGAATTCACGACTGTGGTATAGAGTGACAGCCGGTGTAGTCACTTATCAAAACAAGGCAAGTGGTGGTTTTGAGCAACTCGGACACTCACACCATTTGCACGCAAGTGGAAGAAAATTCTTGCATCACTCACTCCACAATCTCAAGCAAATGTCTCGGCACACCAAAGATTCACTGCGCCATCACACTTGAAAGTGAGCTTATCTCTATTCTTGGCTCGACCGAATGTGTATTGGATGAGATAATTGCCGTCGTAACCAATACGCCTCTTTAGCATGCTAGTTTCCAATTAAATAAACAACAATAAGTAGGCTAAAGGTAAATAAAATCGAAAAGTAAAATCCGTTTTCGAATTTTTGAAATCGGTGCTTTATAAGAAAAACTATATAGGATACGTTTTCTTCAGCAGCGCGGCTGAGCCACGAGCAAGAAGCCACGAGCAAGAAGCCACGAGGATTAATTAACTTTTATGAAAGGACAAGTTAGCCGCAGTCTGGCTTAGGCGTGCTTATTGAGTTGGGGTGACGAAAGGACATACGTTAGCGCACGAGTTAGTTCAGGAAGAGTTCAAGGCATCAGTTCTGCGAGTACACAAACCTGCACTTACGAGTGTGGTCCAAAAATAAAAGCGGGCAGTTTAAAAAAAATTGAGTTTCCAAGACTTCAGATTTGAGCATTTAGATCACTTTTCGAGCGTTCTAACAAAAACTTCGGCTAGTTCTGATAAGATTGTGTGTACTCGTAGACTTACCCGTTTTGTCTGATTAAGTAAAAACAGTCTCGCAATATTCAAGAAAATGTACCCAGAATGGGAAGACGTGTTTCTTCCTTCTTTCGATAAACTTAACTCTCGACGCTTTCATTAGCACAAAATGTCAAGGATTTACCAACTAAAAGTTGTCGTTAGAATGAACACAAGAGATTTCGGATAGGAAATATCGTTTTTTAATAAATTTATGTTAAATCTTGGCACATTCTAATTGTTATTTTAGTGTGTTTTTCTATTTCTACATGTTTATCATATATCATATCCGTTCGTTGTACTATAAGGACCAAGTCCACTGGTGCTTGCTATTTTGGACCACCATTCAATATCACCGTTCATGCTATTGCTCCATAATTGTGCTTTTAGAATACTCACTCCTTTGTACTTTGGTCGCTACTTATCCGTTAATTCAACGGTCTTGCTGATAGTTATTGTCATCCGCGTCATCTAGTGTCGCTGTTCGGCATTGCGTGTATTTTTGGTAACGCCATCTTCAGTAGGGAACGCTCTGCCACTGCTTACTTATTTTTCCCCGAACCATCTCGGAGAAACGTTCATTGTTTCTTTTTGTTCTACATGTAGCTACTGTCCTGCACTGTATGTTGACGTTGTGTGTTTCTTCAATACCAATTAATTTTACTTTTAGGTGTAACCCACCATTCTTGTCGTTTTTTGTCCTCATCTCAAGTCACTGGGTTCTACCTCTTGTCAAGACCCCTAAAAAGTTGCTCCCTGGGGGCGTGTTGGTACACCACAGTGCAATTAGGATGCCCAACCATTGCATTGATACACTACTGTGAAATTAGGATACCCACCTATTGTATTTATATACTACTGTTAATGCAGGAGCATTAGTTCTTTGTTCAGAAAACTATATGTCCACTTGGGCGTTGTATGTACGCTTGGGGCGTTTCCAGAATGCATCGTAATTGCAGTCGTTTGCAGCGTTCATTTCTAATATCGGTTCTCGGCATGTTGTGATGCACTAGGAATTATTAGCTGGGCCACGCGACAAACTCCAGTAAGTACGTTTAATTCAGTTAAGGCTTCACGTTTATACTCTATTCAAGCTGGATATTGTATGCCTAGTGTTTCATTGTTAAACTCTAACGACTGCTTTGTGGTGGTTTCGTCAAATGCTGGTTCGAGCCCCGTGCACTAGCGATATTGAGTAACGTTTTGAGAATATTGTTTGGTTCTGTTGTCTGACAAACTTTATTTATCGTTTGTAGATAACCGTCGCTTCAAGAATAAAACTGGTGAACGAAGCTGACGCGTTATATTATCGCCCACACCAATAACTACTGTGTAGTTAGGATACCCACCCATTGCATCGATATACTACTGTGTCATTAGGATAAGATAACCACCTATTGTATTGGTACACTACTATGTAACTAGGATAAGGTAACCACCTATTGTATTGGTACACTACTGTGTAACTAGGATAAGGTAACCACCTATTGTATTGGTACACTACTGTGTAACTAGGATAAGGTAACCACCTATTGTATTGGTACACTACTGTGTACTTAGGATAAGATAACCACCTATTGTATTGGTACACTACTGTGTAATTAGGATGTCCACCCTTTGCATTGTGTAATTTGTACACCCACCATTTGCTTTAGTTTACACAAAAGATTACAAATAAAATGGTGTAGCTATGTATCATTTTATTATTTATTGTTTGAAATGCGTGCACGAACATGTTTTACGGGAAGCATCACTGCCGCTAACTTATTCCAGTTTAAACATTCCAGGTTTAACTTAACTTGGTAAAATTCCCGAGTGTGAGACAGTCTTTAACATTTGGGACATTGAAATTCAAGCCAGTATTGAATTTTCTTTATTCTGAATATTGGGATTATGGGTAATGTTGGCATTCATCAAATTTCTCAAATATTGGAAATTGTTTTTTGTATCCACAAAGTCTAAGATTAAATCGTCGAAAATAGATGCTACTGCAAAATACGCTTTTCTTATGATTCTTGAATTTAGAGGATGACCAATATTGCGTATTTCTAAATTTTAGTATAAGCTCTTGTCTTGACCAAAATAACTAATTTTCACTGTCCCAAACTGGAGAACTTTTGCAGTAGTTAGCGCTGTGCGGCCTAGATTATACAAAAAAAATATTTTGCAAGTATTCCAAAAACGTCATGCCTGCAGCCAGGGGGATATCCAAAGGATGAAATCCCAACATTCACCGGTATTTGAGATTTTCCAATCGACATATATTGTCGTGTAAGTCATATCAATTTGTTTCTAACTGGTTTAACAGAGTCTGCATCTTAACGACAAGAGTGTACAAGGAGAAAAACGTGGAGTAAGAGAATAGAGTAGGCGATGTAGGACAAAATGACCGACTACGACTAGAGAAAACTGCTGATCGGGTGAGGCTGCCGAAGAGCAAGCAAAAGGTCTATTAATCAAATATATTGCATCCCCATTTCCTTAGATGGTTGCAGGCCTGACCACCTCAGTGCATGTCTACATGGGCTTTCATTTAAAGGCCGGGACTAACCGTCTACTTTAAAGAGTGCAAGAATATTTAGTAGGTAAGCGCATTGTAGATAGACCTACTTCAAAAACACTCGTACAAAATCAATTGTGTCATATTGGCCCATACAGTAATAATAGCTGAGAGTTTCAGGAATGATTCATTTTCTTTTAGTAAAAGCCTGTGTTAGTAAAAACTTGAGAAAGTTAAAACGTGATTTTCGTTGATATCAAAATAAAAGTTCAAAGTGAGTGCGTTAATACGAGAGAAATGGAGATTAAGATGGGTTCATTCTCTTATCAACCCATTCCAGTTCCCAATTCAGAATAGCTTTTCGTTGCGCCACATCCTTCGCCTCTTGCGCGAGAACCGTTTTGGATTTCTTCTCCTCTAGGTCTTTCGGATCTCCGACAGCGTACGGCGTGAGAGCGGGTCGGGCCTTTTTGGGACAAACAGTACCAGCCCAGATGTCAGCAGAGTTGACAATGGAGCTCATAATCATGTTTTCTTTGATCTCGTATGCTTTTTTGTTTACCGACTTCATCTTAGACAGCGAAGGAGAGAAGTAGACCTTGATCAGGTCGACCTTTGTGTTGTAAGTCATCATAATCTGAAACGGAAATTTTCATATTTTTGTGCTGTTGGTGTTTTATTTCTGACAAAGTACCGATTTCAGCATTCATTCACGTAACTAGTAAGGAACTGATGTAGATATTGGTTAAATCGCCATTTTGGTTTGAAATAAAAATATTGCACGATTTCCTTCCCAAGAAATTCTGAACTGGACTGTGAAAATGAGCTCACTCAAGTTGGAAGCGGCCCATGTAATAGCGTCGATATTATGAAAGAAATAAATCAAATGCTGGAATAAAGGTTTCTCATTTAGCGACGTTGCGTCCGCAGGTCGCGGACTTCAGTTTGACGCCGATGTTTTGGCCGACAGAAGGAACCTTTGCCAAAAACAGAACTCCGTACAAAAAACAAGACACATGAACTAGAACAATAAATGTTCATGACTCCGTTAGAATATGAATGATTTAAAGTCAGATTTAGGAATCATGAACTTTACAGAAACCACAAGTTTCGGTGTCGTCTCGAGACCTTCGTCGGGTGGAATGGCGAGCAACTGAGGCCCCGCCTGTGTCTGTTACGTCATCAGTCGTGCGTAATGCGACGTGACCTCTGTCGGTTGGTCAGGAATAAGTTCTGCTAGGTGGTGGGAAGACCGTAGCTCGAGTGTCTATTAAGGGATGGAGCGTGTCCGGCTTACTCGCCATTCCATCCGACAAAGGTCTCGAGATTAGATCGAAAGCTAGTGGCTTTAATGAAATCCATGACTCCAAAAGATAACTTTACATTACTCAAATCACATGAAGTTTATTGAGTGCAAGGTAAGGACGTTCAGTGTTCGGACAATTTATTCGGTGAAACAAAACAGTCCTTTTAGATACATATGTGTCACGGCCGTCGTCTCAATTATGGGACCACAGGTGATTCTTCTGCTTTTAGTCACCTATGCAGTACAGGGCAAAGTTTTAAAACAAGGGACGTTATGTCAATCAAGCATTTGTTATACAGGCGGATCAAATTTTCCCCAGCCGCCCATGGGTGCCACCCAGGGGGGAAGGTCATCCCACCCCATAGCTGGTTCACTGTTGACTGTCATTGCCTCATACAAGAAAACTTGAATACTCAAAAACGATGTCAGGTTCCGATGTCGTTCTGATTTTAAAAACACGTTTAGTAGAAAATCAAGGACTCAAAGAAACAGCACTGCCAGTGCACATGATCCAAAGGATTTTTCAAAAAATGTTAAATCCTGCATTGGAAATATGTTGTTCAATCACACCAGAAACGTGACAAGGCTATTTTGAGTCAGCAGTCCAGGGTGACAATTCTAGTAAAATCGATTTATCTAAGACTAGCAATAAGGAATTGCAAGAGCACTCTATTGATTGTTTTGAATGTTCGTGTGGTATGCCCCAGTAATGCCGAATTTTACTATGGTACTGACGAAGAGGGGTTGGAGCGTACAGACATTTTAATAAATATCGCCGACATAGCCGTTTTTTTTGTATTTCTCCTTTCATCTTGTCTCACACGTCGTTATGGTTTCACCGCTATTGTGCTGATGACTTTTATGTGCCCTGTGTTTCGCATAACGAAACAAACAACAACTCTAATGCGGTAAGAGTTGGTCATAAACTCACCAAATGTAACGGCTTCCAGCCTCAACTTACCTTCATCAGCTTCTTCATGATTCCGAGGTCTCCGTACTTGTCAATAAACAAAGTCACGTTTCCTTTAGCATTCATAGCTAACATCTGATGTATCATTTCCAGAAGCGGGGAAGGGTTTTTCTCACCATACAGTTCAACTTCAATACTCCTATCCCTATTCGGCTTGTACCGCGCACGGATACTTGGAGCTGAAATGTGGTAAAAAAACTCAGTTGAATACAGCTCATTGTGCACGAGTAACATCTGAAATGAAGATGGAGTTTAAAACGGGCTGTAATGGACGACGGGAAGATTCTCCACCGTTGGTTTGATTATTTTGAAGTTTGAAGTTTGCGATTTCGACTTGACCTAATTAGCGCTTCATATGGTTCACGAGAATCGCAAATTATCACTATCGCCGGGATAAGAACAGAGAAGTCAAGATTAGTAGCATATAAGTTAACTTAATGCACTACCTGAAAACTTCCCTATTCAAACTAGCAACCAACATTCACCAATGGCGTAAATTTGTTATCAGGCGGAGTTTTCGTTCTCTACTCGCTATTTAAAGAGTAACCTGCATGTTCAAAGAGAGCATTGTAGGAACCATGCGCGCACCCAGGGGGGAAGGGCTCGGGCGAGCCCCCTTTTGGCGAAGTGGGCAAAAAGTTCCACCTCAGAGAAACAAAAAGTCCGAGAAAACGAGACAAAAAACACTAAAAAGGCGCAAACGCAAAATTAGCAGAACGTGGTACCCCGTTTTTTAGTCCTCCCGCTTTTTTGTTAGTAAAAGGTCCACATCGTCAGAAATTCGAGCCCCCCCATATTGAAGGCTGGGTGGGCGCATGGAAACTAACAAGTTTTTTTCTACTTTCATCGACATGGAACTCTGCCTGTCTTATTCAAAATACCTTGGTTGAGCCAAAGGTGTCATTGGTGTGATCTCAGGCTTTGCTTGAATGCTTGAAAATATCTCTGCCAAAATTTGCGTGACCTTGCGTTTTTGCGAGTTTTTACTGAACGCCCGTTTCATGGCACTGATATTTATGGTGGACATCTGGCCACACACTTTCTGCGAAGGGGGTTAAATGCTATCACCCACGCCATTGCACACGTGCCACGCGTGGCCTACATGCGTGTATTGAAACAGGCTCCGTAGAATTGCCTAGGGAGTTTGTGGACGAATTTCGCCTAATCGTTGGGATATTTGGTGCAACAGAGTCGCAACGCCTCCGGCGGTTGCACTCTCGTTCCCATAAATAAACCATGTCACCACTTTTCTAGAGAAAATGCATTACAGAGGACACGGCTGTTAAAGTCACGCCCACATTTCGATCACCTAGTCAAGAGCCCTGGTTACAAAGCCTCTAATCAGAGATGGATTCCAATCTTGAATACGGCCAATAACGTCCCGGGAAAAGTTGCATAGTAATGTATACGCTAAACACGTGTCATCTTGTTATTGTTGAAAATTGCACCTGACGTCATGCAACAATCAAAGTTATCCAGCGGATAATTTTGAAGGTTTATGCAACCCAGCCCAGGAGTTCCTAAAATTTATCAGCAAAATTAGAATACAATTTGTTGAACATGCAATACGAGCGATGACAATGCAAGAAAAAACAGGATGTCTAATGATACTTCGCCCTAATCGCTTTGTCGCGAATTTACGTTACAAATGCTAATGAGCTTAAAAGAACATAAACTTACCGAAAATGCCAAACAGTTCCGTTTTTTCCACACACACGTATTTTCTGTCGTCACAGGCAAACGAACTGACACTGTCGATCGCTGATTCAGTATTCATGTTGTAAATGCTTAACTTGTCTAGATTCCCGAATGGATTGCCAGAGTTGTTCTTGTAAAAGTTCAAGAGGGTCATACAGTTCTCTACTTTCCTCGTCCAAACTGGCCCTGGAATGTTAAATATAACTATAAGAGTATTCCAGTACAAGGATAGCTTATTGCTAAAACTTAAAACTTAGACGCCCTTATGAGACATCCGTTCCCCGTGGTGTTCGACTTCCAATTCAAAAGCCCTTTTGCCTTCCTAATGATAGTGCTTGTCAGCCATTCGATAGTACAAGTCTGAATTTTATGCGTTAGTGGAGGGGTCAAGTGGGCGTATTAATTACGGATATGTGGACGACTAACTAACCAATCACTTTACACCATCGTTGACGTAATCTTGTGTCATGTACTGGCTCCATTCATCGGGCTCTGAAATCGGAAGCCGTGTTAATATAAAAGTTCGCCTAACGCGTAAACGAGTAAAATCTATGCGTGCTTACGCATAAACGTGTAAAACCAGCAGGCATTTATGCGTAAATGTGTAAAACCCGCACGCGTTATCTACTGACAGGCTTGGAATTCCATAGTCAAGGTCACTTGATGCTAAATTTATCAATCACAAATGCAAGCGAAGCTTTTAGTCTTAGGCCTACACGCGTTTTGTAAAGTATACTTCAGCATCTAACCTTCGTTGCATTCATTGCAATCGTCAACGAGACATCCCATTAGTGCCTTTTTCACTTTTGCGTAGTCTCGATGGCTGGTAGTGAGCTGAGCTTTCTTTTTTAACATGTCTTCCACCCTCTTCATCTGTTGCTTTCTGTAAGATTGCGTCTTCTTGCAAAATTCGGGGGAGTACTTCTTTTTGGTGCAATCGAGGTCGGCAAAACTGGAAGTTAGAGGAGTACAAAATCGAGTTTGCATCGAAACAAGTCAATTTAATGTTTAAAACTCATCACAGTTGGCTTCGAAGCTTGAAAAGCCACTTAATGTTACTCTGACACGGGCATGAGCCTAAAGTCCTAATACCCAGGGTTAATCTAGTTCAAACTAGAAATACATACATTGTACACAAGCTGAGTAAATTGTGTGCCTAAACAGTAACCAGTTAACACAATAAGGGACTATTCTTTTTTAGATCTCTGCAACGATTGCACTGACGCTTCGACACTGCTGAACTGCAACGTGAAAGCAGTTCTGTTTATTACATTGAAAGCGCTTTTCATCAATTTGATACATTTGATTTAGGAGACTACTCTGAACGGTATTTAGACCTTTTAGTCGGTTTTATAAAACAAAATTAACAATTCTTCAAACCCGAAGTTTGGCGCTGTGAGCAGGTCGCCCAAAGCAAACAGCTGTGTGTGCGAGCGGCTGAATCGTCATCGTGTTCTCAACAAGAACATGTAAATCAAATCTCTTCCATCAAGTAACTTAGTAGATAGAGGCAGAGGGAAAAACGTCTCTGTTGTAGTCGGACTTGCTGGAAGCCATCTGCCACATTTCATAACGATTCTAGCCGAAAGATCGAGAGGCAGTCGGCACAAAAAAAGAAATACTTGTGGGAAGCAAAATTTTGATGTGCGCACCATGCTTGGAGAATTTTCATTTCACCGAGTTACTGAACAACTGGTCATTTCGATTTTAGATTGCATATTTTGACACTTTGGACGCGGAGACCCCGTACTTACAATCCAGCATCTGTCTTAAAGTTGAAATAGTAGTTCTCTTCCCCTAGCTTGAAGGTACACGCTGTATCGACATCAAGAGCAGAGATAGCCGGACCACCTAAAACGCGAACGTACATGGCAATTTCATTTAGTTTTTGGTCTACCTTGGTAAACAAAGCACGCGATGAGACAAGTGTTCATACAAAAGCCGAAAAATTTACTGCGCCTTTTTGACGGAACTTTTTCCAAAAGGAATCAAAGTGAGGCATGGTAAGCAAGTTTCCTATAACAATCATGGATTTGCCTTTTCTAATCAGTTTGATTATACAGTATTTAGGTAACAAATGTTGCTAAGCACGACATCTCATTTGCCCTGAACAGTCAATTGGATGCAGTCGGATCTAGCATCAAAAGATTGTTCAATAGGGAAGGCGTACACTCGCTTGTTGAACAGCTTTTTGCGAACTCACGCGAGGTCTCGTGATCACTCTCTGTACCACGATCGCTTAGAAATCCAATGCACACACTGACACCGAATGCAAAATTTGACTGCTGCCTGTTGAAGATGCTGTCCACGAAAACAGTTAAGTACGAATGGGATATGTTTACCATGCTCAGGTCGGCTACGCTACGAGCTCAACATTGATGCTGACTGCTAGGAAGCAGAATAAAGTTTGCAAAAAATAATTTTCAACACTTGGCACGTTTGTGGTAATTTAGAAAACTTACCACTTGTCCCGAAAATATCCTTGATCACATTCCATGAGCCTGGTTCATGAAACTTTTCCCATCTTAACGTAGCCTCAAATCAGTTTTATGAAAAGGGCCCCGTGTATTTTTGGATTCTCTTTTGTTATATGCCCACATATTTATTATGTGGGTACATTATTGTATTAATAAAGCTCTTGAGAAAGTACAATTTCCTTCCATTTTGACACTTTACCTTGAACAACCTTTAGCCATTTTTCTAGTTCAGTGACGACTTTCGCGCTGCCGCCATCGTGAGTCCACATTTTGGCCTGCACCGACGGCGGATCTGTCCATGGCTTAGGGCGGAAGTCGAAATATAATTCGTTCTTATGGACACCAATTCCCAACATACGCTGTTGAGGATTAATTTGGTTGCCACAGATTTTAATGACAGCCTGAAAATAAACAAATTATTTTCATTCACTTTGATTAGCAAAATTTGCAGCGTCTGTCATTCTGTACGTGTTCTAAATGTTGCCTCTATAGATACGCCCAAATGACCACAACATCCCACTGTGTCCAGTGGACCGGCATTCGCTGCTCAAATGGTCACGGCACGGCTGTGACTATTTGGATCGGCATTCACAGACAACGTGATCAAGATGTCCAATAACGTCTGGATGTAAATGTTTGATGTTTGACTGAACGCCGTTACCTTGACAATTATCTAATTGTCAGACACGTTAGTCACTCAACAGCGATTGCAATATCAGAACCCCGATCTCTTCAACTTGAAGAGCGATGTCCATTAGGTGAAATCTAGGGTAATTTGACCCGACAGGTTTTCAGTTTTTACCGTCCAAAGTGAAGTTTGGACTGCCGGTGGAAATGGCGGACCTTGCGATAAGAAAGACGGACTCACAAACAGGAAGGAGGGGTATGCAATGAAAAAGAGGGGGTTGTGAAAGTAGTGCCATTGCTTGATTTATTAGTACGCCATTAAAATCTGCTGTGGTTATCAGATTTTGACGTGACCACCGTTATCGATGGATACTTCAACAACAGTGTAAAATGAAGGTCGAACCATATATTTTCGGGAGTTGGATTGAACTTTTACAAGAAAAGTTAGCTTTCTATTTTTTCATGTGATATACATCTTTAGCCATATGTCGGCTAAGTGAATACGGATTTTTAAAACTGCATCGTTAAAACGATTGACACGCAACATGACAGCGACTTCGGGTACAGCGACTCGGATTGCAAAACGGCGAAATGGCCACCGGTCCTTTCCATCACAAACCCATTATTTTTCTCACCCGTTCTTCCTATTTGTTAATCGATTCTGTCGGCGTATCAGGATTACTCCTGCCCATTTCTCTTAGTCCTTCTCATTTTCCGCCCGTGCTTTCTTTCGGCAGTCCCAGCTCCAAATAATGTGAATGACAAGGCTTGATTTTGCGGATTGGTTTTGAGAATGTAAAACGCACTTCATTGAAATCGTGACAACGAGATGGACTATGTAGGAAGTACAATTTAGAACGAAAAATTATTGGAATCGAAAAGTCATACATAATATTCCAGGTATCAAATAAACTAACCTTTCCAATTGTTATGAGTTCAGTTTCACCTGTCGTTCCCTTAGCCATTTCAACAATTACAGCGTGGCCAGACTGGTGACGTATCTTCTCTTCATCATGCTTTGTTTCTCGATTCTTCTCGTTGTCCAGCTGATTTCTAAATCCAGCTGTCACCCGGATGTTGAGGCCGCCTTTCGCTATGAGATTGCCGACGCATTCAACGAGGTACTGGTCGATCCTAGCAAACCGCTCCTCGGTGAAATTCTTTAGTGTTAAATTGCCGACAAGTTTGGTTTTTTCATAGATTGACGAGTCAAAAAACTGGCTAAGGTATGGTTCCTTTTTAGGATCAATTTTTCCACACCATGGAATGTTCTCATCGCATCTGCCTGGATAGGCGTACTTGCCGTTGACGGCGAAAAAGCCCGGTCTTGACGCTTGTAATTGCGCAGTTGGGAATGGCACAACAAACGAACGAGGTTTGTTTTCTCTCTTGACGCACACCCAAATGACCTGAGGTTTAGGAGGAGGAGGGTACTCGACGAAGTCAAAGCCAGCACATTGTGCAAGCTGGCCCAACTGAACGAGTTTACCTACGCCATCATTCCCTGTTAACTTGAGCCATAGTGCCCTGTAATCAGAAACGCGTAGTTACAGAGTTTCAACTTAGCGTTTGGTAAAAACAGCCGATGAGCATAATCAGTTTTTGTCGAAGAAATGGTTTGCACATGCCCATTACGCCTGGCCTGGCCAGGTCCCAATCGTAGCATCTGGAACAGTATTGTTAATTATATGACAGTTCAGTCTCAGTTTTTAGTTGCTAAATATTATATCGTCTGCAACTCAGGCGCCGATTCCTCGGTATCTATTCTACACTATCAAATATTGTTGTTATCTAACTATTTTCAATAGCTGTTACAAGTTCAATGCACAGTTACCGTTGTTTTCATCTTTGTTCTCTCCTTTCAAGTAATAAATCGTTACATTTAAAACTGTTTCTTTCGCGTATCGACCGCGACCCTGGGTCTCGGTCGATACGCGTAATAATGTCTCGTGGGACATTATTTCATTCACGCCACTCTCGGTACTTTTTGTGTGTGCGTTCTTATCCATGTAACATCATCTGGCAAAGTGAAGAAGAAAGACAAAGAATGGATAAGTTCCACAAAGTCGTTATGGCAGGGTTCTAGTCAAGCGAGGAGGCTTCGTAATAGTAAACCAGTCAAAGTATGGGGTAGTAATAAACAAGTTATTAAAGGTTACGTGTACCCCTACTTCAAGCATGATTCACCCTACAATGGCGAAACAACAGCAACTTCCAAGTGATAAAACACACGTGTTTTAACCTAGGAATCGAAGCAAAGCCATTCACGTCATTCACAACAGTGTGCCATCCTCGTTGTCACGTGACTATGCGTTTTTTGTGAAAAATTGGTTTTGAAACGCACATTGATGGGTAGAAAGTCCACCAGTATTGATCAATTTCTCTTCAATTAAACTTTGATAAGAAATAATCAGAAACCGAGTCTGAGCAAATTTTCATAACTAGAGCCGATTTTGTAACCCAAAATGCGTTATCTTAATAAAAAACCAAATGCCAGATTTCATAAAAAATCCGTCAAAGAGTTTTGTAAAGAGGCAAGCGTAAAAAAATGAAATATTGCCACCAGGGGGAACAACGGTAATAGAATTCGCCAAAAGTTGCCGTAGTCCCTTGTTAGCTTCATACAAAGATGCCATAGTTCCTTTG
The DNA here is from genome assembly GCA_002633005.1 of Phoronis australis. Classification (NCBI taxonomy): domain Eukaryota; kingdom Metazoa; phylum Phoronida; family Phoronidae; genus Phoronis; species Phoronis australis. Next base: position 20,064 of record NMRA01000499.1, on the reverse strand, counting down.
GTGTAAGTATAATATATTTTCTTCATAGTGCACATCTACATGTATAAAAATTCATGAACGTCCTGCAAGGGGTTTAGGAGATACAACAGCCGGGATGCGTGACAACAGGACCATATAGGTATAGCCAGATTTGTCAGTTATTAAATTTGTTAGGAATGAAAGTGCACACAAAAAACAAACGGTGATCTGCTGCGCTTCTTTGAAGCGGCATTTGCTTGTTTGATGTTTGTTCTCAAGTGACTGTTTAATTGTTGTCAACATTATAAGTGTGTCGAAATACGTAACGACCCAGTGTTGCGATTCGATAGTATCGCGATTAATCTCAACACCCCTAATAATTCACTGGGTCATCTGAAGAACTGCACGTCAATCTAAAGGTCAGAGCTATTAGAATACTTTTGTTCATGAAGGCTTGGAAATGTTTAGATGCAGTACTTGTCACTGACCCGAATGCATGACAGCGATTATGAAAATTGATACTACATTGATGCGTACATGTGGATTCTCAGGGTTACATGGGAGTACTTTGAAGTTGTTCATGACTTATAAAATTTAGACAGCCTTTGACGCAACTTGAATTCACTTTAGGCTGCTTAACCGTCGGAGTGTATAAAGGGATTCTGTGGGCTGTGGCTACCATTGTCCCATACCCCAAGCCAGTAGAATTGCCTGGTGGATGGCGAAAACTACGATTCTGCTCAGAAAAACTGTTGGTAATATTTGTGACACCATGACTACCTGTAGTGAAAATGTGTAAAATTTTGGGGCATAAATAAAAAGCTACACCAAATGTTGTTTGAGCAAACAGTTCGCGAACAACTCACACAAGACGTCTATAAATTGTACTCACAGACGGACAGTTGGTTTCATTTGTAAGTCCATGGCCATGTACAATTATGATGTTCATAGGTTTACAGTTCGCAAGCAACTCACGCAAGACGTCTGCAAAGTGTACTCACTGTGCCGTACGATGGTGCGAATTTTCGTTTTTCCAGGTTCCCCACTTGAAACCAGCAGTCTCCGTTGGCTCATCCCACGCAAACTCAACAACCAGCTTGTTGGCTCCACTCCACTTTTCTTCAACAAGCTTTGCCAAACGACGGAGCCTAAAAAGTGGACAATCACAAGTCAGGGAAATATACGAAGGCAACGCCAAAAATACTTATTTGTTTATCAAAGGGGACGTGTTGCACAATTTAAACTTTTTATGAAGTAACGTGAAATTTGTCATTTTCATCAACCACTGATAAGAGCGATTTCCGTACGCAAATAAAACCCGACTCAGTGCCACTTGTACTTCGACCCATGGATCTTTACAATTACTAAACATGAACCAGTAGCAAAACAGTCTACCTGAAAGCTAGCCTGTGCGTCATCACACGATCTCTACAACGTTTCGAAGGAGATACATTTGCACTTCCGTTGTGGGTTCTACAGTCGATGCAGCTTCTGCCCGGCATTCCGCACCAGGCATCGTTGCGCTTTGGGTTAGTGAAGACGACATCGTTATATGGATAGTAGTATAAGCTAAAGAAAGAAAAATAAATCAAGTTAAATAAACGGCGACGATGACGTGTTGACTGTAGGGATAGTGTTGTTCACGATGGTGACATACTGACCGTGCTGGTAGTGGCGAATATGAGCAATTCGATGTCGTTAAATGTAATGACGCCATGCAACCGTGAATAGAGCGATGGCCGTTAAGAGGGACGTGGAATTACGACGGTTCGTGGTGAAAGTATTAAAACAATAACGAACAGATGACAATCACTGCCTTATTACAGTAAGGGGAACATAGCCCAGCACCTAACCCCTCCTATTCGAAAGAACGTATAATTGTACTTGTCACTATAATATATAAATACATACAACAATATAAACAGGATAAGATAGAGAATTGTTTTTGTCAGTCAGAGTGCTTGGCAAAAGATGCACTCCTTAACATCAGTGAGGGCGTGTATAATTTCACAGAAACAGATAAATTGTGGCAGTTAATTTCATCATCTGGTGTCTAACCTCATCTATCAATCGCTTTAGTTTTTAGTCTGAAAAGCATAGCAGTTTCTGTAAAACTGGTTCTCTTTCATTTTGGGTATGAATTTTGATCGGTGATAACGCCAGCTTTAGAAACGGCCGCAAAACATCAGTAGAAGAAAATTTCTTATTGTTCCTATCATGGATGTTTCTACCCCAAGGTAGTCATTAATCAAAATTGCATTAACAGTCCCTCATTTCATCCAGGATTTAACCTTGGCTCTTGAAGCGTTTTCGCGCTCAGAACATAGGCTACATTCAAGTGCATGTGTACGTAGTGGGCAATATTCCACAGAAAAAAGATATATCACATCTGAAAGAGAATCCCTTCATTTATCAGTTGATGTAAACATTTCCGTGGATTGTTCTTGTGCACTCCGTGGCCACCGACTAAACATAACCACTCGAGTGTCCTTTTATGCCCGCTAGACGGCGGAAGATGCGTTACCGTAATTTCCACAATAAAATAACAAAATTTGACGATCAGTCGGTAAACGAACTTGAATTAGGTAGATCGCTTGGACATTAACTTTGGGGTGGATAAAAAAACATCTTTAGCGTGAATTCATCATTTTGAAGCTTTTCTCTCAAAAAAAGCACACTGCCACCTGGTGATGTATTTAATTGTCTTGTCTTGTAAATCGCTATGTTGGTTTGGTGCAACACCGTAGTATTTCTCCGATTAATGTGACCTAGTTTTCGCTTGGTGAGACAGTTTAAACTGATGCCTATCAAAAACGCCACAACTGTTGGAAGTTTTGAAACTAGTTTGGATAACCGTTTTAGCTTACAAGTAGTGAAGCACGAACGGCTTATGCGCCATCTTTTAGCATTATCTCATGGAAAGCAACGTCAACTGCCTTCACTAATACTTGGAATGTGGAAGAGAAAATACTGGATCCACGGAAACGAAAGTGGGGTTGACATTTGATTGGTATCTAAGGGGCGGATCCAGGATTTTTTAAAAGGAGATCGGTTGAAGGATTTTTAAAAAGGGGGGTTCAAGTCAACAATCTGAAAATTATAGATTTGATATTACCAAAATCAAGGGAAAAAAGAGGGGTCCGGACGCACTTGACCCCCTGGATCCACCTATGTATCTAGACATACATTATGTTCTAATAGACGTTTCCCAGGATTTTCACGATGCCTCCGAGTTGAGCTACTGTGATTTCAACCAGTGCAAATGGCCAACAAAACCAAAATATAAGTACTACAAACAGTAATTTACGATAACTTTGGCCTGTGGTGATTTGGGATGGATCTATGCAGGCAGTGGTGTATTTGTTCAGATATACATCTAAAGTCTTTTATTGATCATAGAACATGGCTATTTTTTGTGCAAGAATGGCGACAAAGCTGTGATGAATTTCTTGATTTTTTGTTTTGTACAAAGAGGTTAATGACACAACAAATTTTCATTTTTGGAGTTACGTCAATAATGCGAAACCAATGTTAAAATGCGTGACGAGTCATGAACCCACTTCAGGGCCATTTTTCTGATTGATACATGCAGGCGTTGTTAAGCAAGATTTGAAACCCCATGTCTTGCCTAGCGACGAGTAAAAGATAAATCCTGCATCATTTTAGCAAACATCAGTTGGAGTTTCCTTTGTGAGCATACCGCACCACCCAAACGATTTTCGAAAACAGCGCACACCAGAGCTAACTATGCCTTTTTACCATATACAGAAATTGTGACCAATATAATTTATAATGGTTGTCAAAGTAGTGACTATGCCTGCAACGAAGACGACAGAGATGGCGGCATCGATAATGAGAAAATACTAGCGATGGTAGAATGCTTGTCGCATTATCTTGAACGACATCGTATTTTCATATCTAACAAAATGAAAAAAGGTATTCCAATATTATTGTTGCATTTCTTTTCACTTGCCCTTTGAACTGTCGCTTGTGGTAGCGGGTGACGGGGATCCCTATCTTGCCACAGGCACTGTCCATTGTTGCTCCTTTGGGCCGCTGCATGCCGCGAAGCAGTTGCGGAAAAAAGGTGAAGAATTTGTTGCACTCGGCCACAGAGATTCCGGCAGCGTACGCTGAAAGACAAATGTGCAATTGCACAGAAATGAGATTAAACACAACGAGTTTCTCTGTGCGAGTAATAGTATTGCGCAACAACTCCTGTCTCCAGCAGCTCTTCGTTAGCCTACTCCCTTGCTATAGAACTACGTCCAATGCCTCCTTGAAATTACCCAGCAACACCGTTTCGTGCATTTATAAAAATGCAGACAACATTGAATCAAGTAAAATCGAAATTGTCCTGGATGTATCAGACTTCAGCGTCCGCTGGGCAACTCATACAGGTCATGCGACACCACGTACAAATCGGAATATATCTACTCACACTGCTTAAACGTGAACATTGATCAAGCAACAAATATGTAACACTTCATAAATATTATTCTTACTGTACTCATTCAATTGTGCCCTGATTTGAAACTGGTCTGTTATGGATGCCGGATATTTAGCCAGGCAGACTCAGAGGCCGTCTAAATCTGCTTTTATGGCAAAGTCGTTCCCCCATATCAGGTTTTTCATGGTAAGCCATCCAAAATGAATAATATATTTTTGAGTTCGATCTCCAGTACAAAGATCAGACCTTAGGCCCAAACCGACAATGCCACCTTGCGGAATTTCCTGGCGGTTGACACTTTTCTTAGATGACCCATTACGTAACTGCAGAGCGTCGGACTTACTTGAATTTATCAAAGTTGCAAAGTGAGTGTTCGCCGGGGTCACTCCAGTTATCCACGAACCATGCTTTACACCAACATGCACGTAATCTGCGTAAATCTTGACGTAGTCAAACTCCGCCATGACTGCCATCTGACCAAGTTTGCGCATTAGTCCTGCATCCTTATCTTCACTCGGCATTGTAGTGAATATGTAATTCATTTCGTTGTCGGTTAGCTTTCTTGAGATGGCTATCTGGGCTGCTCTACCTTCTTGGTGGATTGAATTCCATGCAAACTTTCCCCAGTTGCTTCCTTGGATTGGGTTCAGCTCAGTCGGCTCGTCAAATGCGTTAATAACCATCAGCTTCCCTTTGAGAAAGTCACGAATTCAGTGTAAGCGCTTTTTACATTGAGTTGCGTACTAATAAAATTTTGTGTTGAAATAGTGACAGACTACCAATAGTAATAGCATAAATCAATTCAGCTCTTTTTAAAGCACTTCTAATCATGGAAAATAGTCAGAGTTAACAGTTGTAAACGAGTTGCCACTTACGGTTTTTCAATCGAGGGTCTTTCATTACTAATTCTGCAAGAGATTTGATTGCCTCCGACATGTCTAACGACATGTGACGATCAGCGCATATCGTGCTCCTTGTATACCCGGCGACATCCTTTCGACAATCCGTACAACGGTTGCCAAAAAATCCACACCATTCCTGTGTATGCTCCTCGTTTTTAAACAGGATCTTGTTGGATTTTAGCTGGATCATTTTTCTGGAATAAAAATCGTGCTCTTGCTTTGTTTTTTAATGCTGGAGTCAGAAAACAGAAACGCCAATCATGCATTTAGTGCCGCAGAATCACAGGAAATGGTATGCTTTGATTTGCTTCAAAATGTACATCTTCACTGGAGTTATCAGCTACGATTTTTTGAATTTTTGCGGCACCTGCTGGCAGGTGTCACCACTAAAATATCACGAGCACATGGTCCAGTCTCTATGAAAGATAACATGGAATATAAACAATAAGAATAAGCAAGATTAGTGGACTTAAGTACATTAATCACGCAGGTGGTTAAAACCGAGCATCCAGTGAATGGAGTCGAACCCCCGTCAGCGCAAACACATTATACCCACGCAACCGAGACTTTTTGCTACTGAATTCGCCCATACATGTTTGAACTAATTCATAAATTGTACTTACGTCCATTTATTTGTTTTATCTTGTGTTATTGATAATGACGGCAAATAATATTTCGACAGAACTGTTTTCAGTACATGTTTTTAAACAATCAAAACATTTGTGCGTGTGTGGTGCTTCTTCGAAATTTTGGGTGAACTTCACTATTTGATGTGACGTAACAAAGGTACATCCAGGAGGATAAAAATGTTCTACATCTGGTAGACTTAATACCGAAGTCATCAGACTCTACAAAAAGTGAAAAGAAAGGATATCAGTGGTAAAAACAAAACGATGTCGCCTATGAGCGTCTAACTTTTCGCTCATCGAGGTTTTTGTATCTTCTTTGGCGTTTTTCGCTAAGACTAGAGAAAAGTCAACGCGGTTGATCCGTTCACTGCAGTTGGGCACGAACTAAAATTGCAGAATATTTGAATGTGGGTGACAAACGTCAAACTGTCAACAATATTACGACGAACAGCATTAATGAACACATGTGAGTGTCCATGGGCTGCTTTACTCTAGTTGCCAACTCGTTACACCTTTTGGCCTAAATACACTCCAGGTTGCACTGGGGTTATAGAAGAATACATTGACATGATGGCATCGTATCGTACGATCAGTTACACGGTTTAAATTACGACTAATTACTTTATCATTCTTATGGATTAATTATGACTATTGCTTTGTCAGTTTACAACTTACGAGAAGAATTCATTGGTGGTCCTATCCACCTGTCGGATGATTTTACCACAAGCTTGCTCCGGTGTCTTGTCTGCATTTAACTCTGCAGCGCCGGTCAGTTGGACAAAGCAACACGTCGTCTCATCCACAGCGTCTTGGCACAATGCAAATTCAGTCGCTGTTCTAAGCTGGGTATTTGTTGCCATAGCAGGGTATAAATTGCCCCACCTGTCGGTAAGTAAGGAGGAATGAAACCACCAACACAGCACATTATTTTTGTCAATACCGTATGAGGGCGTATTAGGTCAGTGGTACGGACGGGAAGACTACGCTACCTTTTGAAATTTATATATGCATGCTTACAAACGATAGTATGCGTTTTTTCAAAATCATTTTAATCAACTGCTCTGCATACCCCGCGCACGTGTCCAAGACCAACTTATTGGTAAGAGCAGTTGATTTACCCCTTGCATAGGCGCATGCTCTAAGCTGAGTGTTTTTGGTGTTTTTTGTTAATTGAATACTTCCCATTGAATAATTAAGAAACACGCGTTAGTTGCTTCATTTTTGGCGGATAAGTCAAGTTTGTCTGACTATGAAATGCGTTCAGTTTAATTCAAATTTGTCACATAAAGGCATATGCGCATCATTTCTCATTTATACGCAGCGCCACATTTAGGCGCACTGGTATGAAAATAGCGTCTTGTTTTACTCTGCAACATAGCTCGTAGCGTACCCCTAGCAAAATAGATTACGATAAACATTACTTGAAGATATTTGAAATTAACACAGCAACAGCAATGCAAGCGATTATATGCACCCCCCGTGTGCTTGCAAACATACAACAAACATTCCCATAAAACGGTGCAATGCCTGTAAACTTAGTATTAGTCACTAGGGTGAGCGAAGTAAGTCAGAAATGGTGCTTCTTGGAGGATAGGGAGGCGGACGATAAAGAACACAAAAGCAATTGAAAGTGCACTAGTTGGCGCAACACAGGTCACTAAGATGCGCCAGTGCTGTTTTCTAGGTGAGAGTGACGTATTTGCAAAATCATGAAACTTGGTGGATATCAAGGCAAACTCAAAAATTGCCACCAGGCGGCTCTGCAGTAGTCTCATTTGTCCCAAAATCCTCGTCAGTTGTACCATATATAATAATATCTGTACATCAACTTCATCAATCACCATCATTTTCAAACTACAGCAGCACATAATGATGATCGGGTTTTCCTATCTGAGTAAAGATTTAATAGTCAAATCTTACCAGAAGATCTTGCCCAATACTTTGTACTCTAACGTCGACAGAGAAACGTCAGAGGACAGCCATAAATCATGAGTTGGTCGCGTGCAGACTGTTCCGTAGCCGTAGATGTAGGTGGAAAAGTCGACTGTCTGCGACAATCTGAAATGTAGACATACATGTACATTTCATTTTACCTCTCAATTGAATTGAATTGGAGTCATGGTTAATCCACGTTTTAACGTAAGAGCACAAAAGGCAACAAATACAGGGGCGGATCTACGTTTTCAGTAAGGGGGGGTTTAGGATTCCCGCAAAGGTCGAATCCGAGGCACGTGGCGCCGAGAGGGGGGAGGTCGGGAGGGGGGTTTCCCCCTTCCGTGTAAGACCATTTTTTTGTTTTTGTAGCCAAATAGTGAAATTTCCATGCATCCTGGTAAGTTTCTGGCACTAATAACATGTCTCTTGAGTTTTTCTTAAGATAATTTAAAACCCTTCTCGATTTCGTCGCATGAACGTGGCTCACAAGTTTCGTGAAATCATATTTGTGCACATCTGGGTATGAATCACGCCACCAGCAAAAATTTTTGTTGGAACATCTGCTTATACACACCTTTTTAGCATACGAAAAGTCGTATATGAAAAAGTGTGGTGTGTGTGGGGGGTTAGACAACTACCAAATATTCAAGAGCATAAGGAGCACCCGACGGGGAGTAAAACATTGAATATCAGATGATCGCGTAACAGCAGCCTCAAGTTGTTTAAGAACGAAGACCTG